>CATIWQ010608219.1:0-16383 GCA_949673415.1 Euphorbia schlechtendalii | reverse complement strand
ACTAGAAGCTCACTACTTGTAGACATCATGGATGAAAGGTCGGCTGGCTGTGTTCCATTTCAAACTCTCTCTCTCCTCGTCTGCATAAGCATATAGAATTGATAAATGTCGGGATGTGAGATTTAGTATATATATATATATATATGTTTGTTGATATATAGATGAACGATCACAAGTATTAGTATGAGATAAATATGTGTGTTATAACTTTTGTTGACATAAGTTAATAAAAAAAAATTTATCACTATGATTAGTATTCTTTTTTTTTTTTACAGTATACAGTATAGGATAGGGTTGTTTCAGTAACGATCTCCTATTACAAGAAAACATAAAATGACAATGATAAAAGCTAATTAAACTAAGTCTTCCTTCCTTTGAAGTTCTTCAAAAATCATTTATTCCTTCTTTTCCAAATGTTCCACGCTATGATGAACCACCACGAAGTTGCAAACTCTCGTCTCGGACCCGTACGAAAGAGAGATTGCCACAAAGCCAAAAAATCATATCCCGAACCCGGCAAGGTTATCACGACTCCCACCAAGTGGAATAAATCACACTATATGATTCGAGACATCGGGAAATAAAATAGAGCATGCTCCAAAGTCTCAACACCATCACATGATGGACACAAATGGTTGTTCATACATCCTCTCCGAAACAAGAAATCCTTTGATGGAAGCCTACGGTGGAAGATGAGCCACCCAAAGAATTTTTATTTTCGGGATGATACATGATCCCCATATGATAGCAAAATCCGTCGGTACATATGTAGCCCGTGATCTATAAAAACTGAAACTAAATCCCTTAGCCGAGAACACCCGAGCCACACCTCCGCACCACAAGAACACGTCGGCTGACTCACCAAACTGCAGTCCCGCCACTGCAACAGCAGTCCCAGAACCAGAAGCATCGTCAAACAATTGAGGATTTGATTGTTTAATCCATTCCCGAAGTTGCATGCATCTCTCGCGACTCAACAACCTCAAGTTCCATTTCCAAAACGGTCTCGAGAAAGGGGTTGCACTAAATTGAACAAAATAGCCCTCAATCATAGAGCAGTCAATCCGATTACGAAGCGCGAACACATCCGAGAACATTGTAGCCAATGATAATTATGGCATCGAATTATCATACAAAAAGGAGCAATGCATCCCATTAGACACCTTCACTTTGGTATTTGATTTAAATAAATCCCATAAAATGTTACTAGAAATGAAACACGCAAAAATTCTTTTCCATAAATGCGAGAGATGACGCACGTCAAAATTTTCCAGCATTGTCCATGCTCCAAAGTCATACCTTTTTGCACACACATCGAACCACAATGATTCAATATCTCCATCCCGGTATTTCCGAATCCATTTTAGAAGGAGACTACAATTTACCAATTTAAAATCACAAATAAAAAGACCACCCTCATTCCTAGGAAGCGAGATAGTTTCCCAACTCACTTTACTTATTCCCCTTCTCGACGCATCACATTTCCATAGAAAATTCATCATTAATTGGATCAACTTCCCGTTCACCAAAGAGGGTAACCTATATAACGACAACAAGTAAACAGGAAGAGAGGCTAAGACCGATTTTATCAAAACTACTCTTCCGCTATATGATAAGCATTGGCCTTTCCATTCTTGAAATCTATTATGAAACTTGGCAATAAGCTGATTCCAACGTGATAAAGGAATTCATTTGTTGCACAAAGGAGCACCCAAGTAACTAATCAGGAAATTTTCAACCTTGCATCCAAGCCGATTCGCGCAGGCCACCACCCGATCATTAGAAATGTTCACACCAATCAACAAACTCTTATAAAATTTAATACTTAAACCCGAAATAACCTCAAAGCAGTGAAGAATTCTCATCATCACCGGGATTAGAGATTCATCTATCGAAATAAAACATAGTGTATCTTCCGCAAATTAAAGTAACACAATGTCACTAGAAGAACCATCGATACGGAATCCCCATAATAGCCCCGATCTAATACTCGTATCAAATATCTGTTTCAACCCCTCAACGGCTAACACAAAGAGAAAGGGTAACATGGGATTGCCTTGTTTCACCCCTCTATTAAGTTTAATCGGATCACACGGAGAACCATTCACCAAAATTGACGTTACCAAATTAACTCTACAATTTGATAACCATTCAATCCATTTATTCTCAATATTCTATGTAAAACCACATCAATAAAATTCCATGAAGTACTATCAAACGCCTTCTTAAAATCAATTTTCAAAGTAAAACATGAATGTCTATTAATTCGAATGGAATGGATTACCTCTGATGCAATAACGGAGAACTCATGGATGCTTCTTCCTTTGACAAAAGCCAATTGATTTTTCGAAATCAACTCTGGCAGATTCGGCTTTAGACAAGCAGCAAGCACCTTGGAAACCACCATATATATGCCATGAACGAGAGTAATTAAATGAAAGTTGCCTAGAGATGAAGAGCTACGAACCTTAGGAATGAGGACTGGTAAACAACTTCTTTATTAAATCCGGTAGTCTTCCTGAGTCAAACAGACCAAAAATCTCCATCACACTCGGCCTTAAGATGTTCTAAAACTGTCTATAGAAGAAAAAATTAAACACATCTGGTCCTGGAACCTTTCTCTCACTACAAGAACAAATAACCCTCTAGACTTCCTCAACCGAAAATAGCACTGTTAAACCCCAGTTCACCACAACAGACTCTTCCCGAAACTCAAGCTCTCGTAGAGAGTACGAAACATCCGTCATGGTCGAGAATAAGATCGAGTAAAAATCCCTAATGCTTGAAACAATGACATTTTGATCATTAGTCACTACCCCATCAATTTCAAGCTGACAAATTCTATTACAACTCGATCTAGCCAAAGCAACCCAATGAAAGAATCTTGTGTTCTCATCACCCAATAAATTCCACTTCACCTGAGACTGTTGTTGCCAAATTTTCTCAAGGATCGCCCTCTTAGTTGCGAACTCAGCTCGCACTCAGACCAATTTCGAATCCTTAGACACATCCACAAGTCGAACCGCCGAGTCCGAGGTAAGAGCCATCACCTTTATTTCCAAAACTTTAATCTTAGATTCCAGCTCACCAAAATTTGTAACATGCCAAGGTCTCATATAATCCCAAAGTTTGTGCAACCTGAAATCAACATCCTTCAAATACCATTTTCTGCAGATTCTTCCCCTCTTCGATGTGATAAATAGTAGAAATTCAGTATCATCCCACCAGTAGTTGAGTGATCAAAGCATCTATATCCCGATTGTCCAGTAAAATGGGATGAAAACACAATAGGAAAATGATCCGAAAGAGTAGCGTCCACTGTCAACAGATTAACTAAAGGACACAAGTCTAGTAAATCACAAGAAATCATAGCACTATCAATTCTGGAAAATGATTGGTTGTTGGACCATGTATCATCTCTCCCACTAAGAGGAATATCATACAGACCATTCTCATCAACTAAATTCCTAAACAAAAGCAGAGAATTCAAGATCACCCATATCGCTCCAAACTATGTAGCACCTCATTGAAATCACCTTAGACAACCACATTTCGAAAACCTGAAATAATAGGAGTTAAAACACCCCACAGCTAGTTCCGATCACTATAGATAGTTGGGCCATAAACACATAACAAATGAAACTCCAAATGGATTGAAGAAAAATGAATAAATATCTATCTATCCACACTTTTGAAGAATAATACCTAGTAATAATGATGAATTCCAAGAGACTATAATTCCCCCCGATCACCCTTGCGCTGGAATAAGGTCGAAAGAGAAATCATTGTGACCCTAAAATTTTTGAACAATTTGATCCGAAATCACCATTTCCTTGGTTTCGATTAGGCAGAAAAGTTGTAAAACCCATTTCCGAATTAACAAATGCACCAGGAATTTCTTCGCACCATTCACAATTCCACCACGACAATTCTAACATAAGTAATTTAATGACATATGAATAAAAAATAACCTCGAACTAGTTGCAACTTCAGCAGCCCCTCCTCTCCTCAAGAGTCGTCACCACCACATCCATGTGTTCACCATCAAAGATACCAAGCTTCTCTCCCACTTTGAATGTCAACACCTTCTCGCTAAACCTTTATTTGTTATCACATGCCCTCAAAATAACCTTATTTCTATTTGAAATATCAGGCCCCAAAGCCCCCGTCACATCCTTACTCTCCAGACTAGTCAATCGGGTCCGAGACCCCCTACCACTACCAGTGTTACTCTTGGACGGCCTGCCCTTGCCACTACCGCTGCCAGTGTTACTTGTGGACAACATGCCCATGTCGTTGGTGGTTTCCTGCACTCGACTTTGTCTATCCTCTTCGTCGTGACCGTCCATCAAACCCTCAAAACCCCCCTATCTATGTTCAGCCGAGCCTTCCAGGGATCCCTGACACGAAGACCCATCAGATTCTGAAACGCTCGAGACCGATTCTAAATTATTTAATTCACTAGAGTCAGCTTCACCGTCCTCACAATGGCTGCACCCGACACCTGGCGTAAATTCGCCTTCACACTAACCTCTCTCGCACCAACCCTCGATTTAAATGTTGGCCCAACCGTACCTACGAGTACCGAAGCAAGATAAGAGACTGTATCAAGGTGACCAGGACATCTAAAATCACAATTGATAGCTATAATACGGCCAAATTTCGAAGCTAGATTCCTAATCAAAGGCTCACATACCAAAATTGGGGGGATTCTCATAAAGTCAAGATACATAATGCACTCCTTTGAAGAAACTCATTAGATATGTGCACCACTTCCGAAAACACATGCGCAAGAACCATCCACTCACCATTCACAAACTTATGCATAGAATCCACCGAACTAGACCCAATGATCACATATTCAACTTCAAATGGTGCCGTGAATTCAACCTCAAACCCTTTCTCACTAACCAATCCAATGGTACGTCTAATATTTGTGATTGAGCTAATTTTAGCCAAACAAGCTTGTGATCTCCAAGGTGCAACCTCAATGATAAGATTAGAGGTCCAACTTTTTCCCGTAATAGCCATCGAACCAGCACCTACAGCCCCTTCCTTGAATATATTCTTGTCAGTAGCCACCGAATTCGCCAACCCACACTCCTATGCTCCTGAGACACAACATTCATGTATGACCTATCGTCTCTAAATGAATCTCTGAAAATCTTCTACCAATCGGTCTAGATATCACCTTCTTCTTCGTAATGTCTTAGGCAGTAGTAGTAGGTTTAGAAAATCTTGCTATGAATGCCTTAAGTTTCACTATCCCCAATCGAAATCGAGTTGAGCCTATAGAGAGCCTCTTGTACCGGCAATTATTAATCTATGGTGAGAAACCCAAAATTTAAGTTTCTCCAGTTACGTTTCCTAGCTACATATACACTTCCTTTCACTCCGATCCTCGAAAACACCCTCTTCATGGCAATACTATCATAACTATTTGGAAAATTCTCGAAATAAATCTTGCATGAGCCTTTACGTCCACTATTCTGCCCAACGTAGCTTGAGTTTTGGTTCCTTAGCATAGGGTTTCGACCATGAATTGATGATGAATCTATCGAGAAAAAAACCGAACGGTGGTTGGGGATCACCGTCCTCTGAGAACGACAATGGCGGCTAGCATGATTTCGCCCTAGGTTTAGGTCCGCCATTCTCGGAAAAGTTACCTTGATATAGTGTTCTGTTAATTCATCAAATTTATTTTTATCTATTTCACAAAATAATTACTATATAAATTGAAAGAATAATTATTTGATAAGAAGCACTAATATAGTTAAGAATAACCATGTTCACTGCAAATGGATTGTCACATGTCACATGTTTCATTCATTTATGATATAACATCAATAGAGTCATTCTATTATTATGAACTAAACATATTCTAATACTTGTGTTTTGAAACTCCTCAAAACATCTCCTTTTAGGTTTTTTGATTTCAAATCAATAATTTTCAATGTTTAGTTAAAAGCACTTTTATTATTTCGAGCACAAAAAATTACCAACAAAGTATCACAATATATCAGAGGTAACACTATTATCCTAATTTTTGTGGCAAATATTTTATTCCACAAAATTGAGGGTAAATTAATATATTAACTATTCCATGCACAAAAGAATAGTTGCGGTTAGTCTTACGGACACGCGTCAGTGATCCAGTGTACGATACGCTGACGGCAAAAAACTCTCTATCAGCTGAGCCGTTTTTAAGCCGAGCCACAGAACCATCTAGCTCCAACGTTCATATCCAAACAATGAAAATAAAACTTCATTTGGAGTGCATTTGATGTTCATTTCATTTGTGTTACCTAACCCAAGTAAGAATCTAACCCTATGCCCCTACCCAAACACCCCTCCTTCAGTTTATTTAAAGACAGAAATTGTCACTCGCCAGCTGGGTCCTTAACTTGTTCACTCTTCTCCTTTTCTCTCTCTTCTCTGGTTTTCAGGTTTTCATTGTAGATGAACAAACTTGTACTAATGGGTTTGTTCCAAAATTTGAAATTTCTTAGATTGCTGATGTAGAAGGGGGGAGAGAGAGAGGGGGGTTGGATTTAATCTTGTCCGTTGGATTTGATGGGTACAGAGGGTGAAGTAGGATTAGTAGAAGTAGAGAAAGATGGGAGAGATATGAGAGAGCAGCCATGGTTGTACGATTCTATACAACTTGGTCTTCCATAAAAACAAGACCCACTTCTCATTAAAATAAAAAAAACTCGAAAATCTTGATCAAATTGACGAAACAAGAGAATTTGGTTCAATTTGTAATTAAAATCATGAAGAGATCAGTTGGAAGCTCTGATTCCCTTGGTGCTTTAATGTCAATCTGCCCAAACTCAGGTTCATTTAATGCTTTGCTCTTACTTTATTCTCTTTGACTTTTAACTTTGTGTTTGATTGGTTTTCATTAGATGAGAGAAACAACAACAGCCATGTTTACGGAAGAGAATTTGAGGCGATGTTTGATGGGATAGACGAAGATGTTTGTGTTGAAGATCAATTAGGCCAAAGGAAGAGGCGATTAAGTGTGGTTCAAGTGAAGGCTTTGGAGAAAAACTTTGAAGTGGACAACAAGCTTGAGCCTGAAAGGAAAGTTAAGTTGGCTCAAGAAGTTGGTCTCCAGCCTAGACAAGTTGCTGTCTGGTTTCAGAACCGCCGTGCACGGTGGAAAACTAAGCAGTTGGAAAGAGACTACGGTGTTCTCAAAGCTAATTATGATTCTCTTAAGCTCCAGTACGATTCTCTTCACCATGACAACGAAGCTCTTCTCAAACAGGCAAGTATAAGAATTCCGGTATTAGATAATCTTGTTCTTGTTATAGTTATCATCACAGTTAAATTTGATGTTAAGGTTGCTTTGTTTCTTATGTTGCAGATAAGGGAACTCAAAGCGAAGCTGAACGAAGATAACACAACTGAGAGCGATGTTTCAGTTAAAGAAGAGATCATATTGCCGGAATCCGATGAAAAAGCGGCGGAACCGCCGTTGGCTCTTGGAGAGGGGATCGGAGCGGCTTTGTTCCCGGACATGAAAGACGGGTCATCGGACAGTGACTCGAGTGCTGTACTCAACGAGGATAACAGTCCAAATCCGGCGATATCATCATCGGGAATTCAAGAAACCTACAAGCTGACGATGACTCCGCCGCCGGCTTCATCTTCAATGAGCTTTTTTCAGTTCAGTAAAACGACGACGCATCCAGCAACCCAGTTGGTGAAGATGGAAGAACATAATTTCTTTAGCAGTGAGGAGGCCTGCAATTTCTTCTCCGATGAGCAGCCTCCTAGTCTTCAATGGTACTGTAACGATCAATGGGATTAGCAAGGAAAATATTAAAATTGAAAAAAAAGCTGGAATCTTGAAATGAAGAAAAATGAGTTCCAGGGATTAAGTGAAGTGGGGTGAGTATCTATGTTTGTAATTGAAAAGCTATAATTTTGATCATTCCAAAGGTTGAATTGAGAAAGTGAAAAACTGGAGAAATAGGTCCAAAAGATGGACTAAAATGGAGAAGTGATCTGAGGGAGGAGGGAGGCACGTGGGTTTAGTTGAAAGGTGACGATTGAAAATTTTTACTTTCTTGCTTAAGAAGACGTGCGGGAATTATTAGGTGGTAATTGTGTAAAAAAAGTATATTTTATATTTATATTCATCACTTGAAATCCATTAACATAATAACTTTCCAAAATAAGTTTTAAATAACTTTTTAAGTCTTTGAAAATATTTTTTAATGTTAAGCATTTGTTTAACTTTTCAAATATTTATTTAAACCAAATACATGATATTGAGAGAGTAACTTTTTTTTATTTGTTTATTAAATATTTATTTTTATCTGTCAATCAAAAATTAACATATGACATTAAGATAATAAATTTGAAAATTTATGGCTAGATGAGTAAAACAAAATTTCGGGAGCTATGATGATTTAGGTTATAATCCATCATGCTTCTTTTTCTTCTTTCGCTTCAAGGGTTTGAAAAATGTTGCCCAAGAGTACTTATTATTGTGTGCTAAGAATTTTTGGTCCTACGTACGAATGGCGATATTTAGGACACTGATTTTTATAATTCAATAGTTGATTTTTTTTTTATTTTAGAGAGTTGAGTAGTGAATCAAATCAATGCAAATTACTTTCTCATATATAAAAAGATTGAAACTCTATGATTTTTATAAAAAATAATAAAACATTTATAATTTATTAAAATGAATAATTTACTCATTTTACTTTATCTTAATTGCAAGCTTATAACTTCATCTATACTTAATCTCTTTCCTAATTAATACGAGGGTAAATTAGGAAATTGATGTTAAATTATTGATGTTTAAAAATGACAAACAAATAGAAAAATAAAATGTTGAGTAAAATGATAATTTTTTGTTATTCGAGGAAGTATTGACACCATGCAAGAGGCCTTAAACACAAAATGATTTGAAACTATCAAAAGCAATTTTGTCTAGATTACTAAGAAAAAAGTACTCATCCTTATTTTTTAATGATTTTCTTACACATTTCACATTTATTTAAAAAATCAATTAATAAGGATGTAAAATTACTAATTTACTGTAATTCTCTCTCGAAAATAACATATGAATCAACGAGGATATGCTACAGACTTTTGAGAAGAATAAGTATGTTGGTCTTCAAATTTTGGTTAAATGAACCATTAAAAAAATCGGAGGAGTAACAAACAAACTTATAAATTTGTTATTTTTAATAAACTTTTTTATATAAAAAATAATAATTTTTCTGTTTTCCATTTTTTATTTTAAACGTCTATAATTATTATATTTGTAGTAGTTTATAATACTATAAGTTATATTTTAATTGAATCTATAAATTTAATTATATTTTGTTAAAAATTAAAAATATGTAAATTCGATTAGTCAACTATTTGGGCCTAGAAGCGTAAACCGGTGGACTAACTCGGAAAAATTTTTAAACACTGTTCTCTTTTTATCAGTTACATCTACTTATATGCTCTTCCCGTTCTTTTTTTGGTTTACATGAATCAATTACATAACAAATGAAAGTAATTAATTAAATTAAATTTGAAAAGAAGCACAAGTGCCAAGTTTTTAGGGGAAAAGTTTGGATTTTCCAAAAATTGAAGGGCACAAAGAAAATATTATTTTCAAGAAAAGCTGGGATCGCGAATTGGATAGATACAAAATAGCTTTCATCTGGTCCCTACTATTTTTTTTTTTTTGTCATTTTTAGATTAATAAACTATAAATTTGCTTTTCCTTGCTTTTGAATTTGGGCTGTCGGAACAATCAAACAAATATTAATAAAAGCTAGCATATTAAAAAAAAGAAAAAAAGAAAGGTAAGACACCAAGGTTCCATCAAAGATAAAAAAATATACCATGTGTTTGACGTTTGGCTGTGTGGTTTGATGTTTGACGTTTGATGAATTTGTAAAATGATTTTTGTAAATTTTTTTTTAAATGATGATTACGATTTGAAAAGTTAGGAAAAATATGATTTTTAATTTGAAATTACATTATAAAAAATGTAATCTTATTTATTTTAAAGTAAAATTTTGCAACATAGTTACCTATTATACACCAGTGATAAATTTTAAAATTTTTTAAGGATTACAAATATTTTTTATTAATTAAAACGTGATTGGTAACTTTGAAAAATCATAATAAAACGAATAATTTCCGAAAATTGTTCAAATTTTTATGAATAATTCTTAAATAATAATGTTAACTTATAGAAATGTTAAATTTATTGAAAATTTTGGAACATCACTATTTTTAGTATAAAAAATATTTTTCATTGATTTGCAAATTTTTGAAACCACAAACATCTTTTTGCAAACAAAAATTTCACAAGAACCTATTTACAAAACTGTCAAACTATAATGCATGTTTTTTAAGTTTACTAAAAATAAACTTTAAACTAAGGTGAATATTTATTTGGTGTATCTATTTTCCCTCTAGTAATTACAAGTAAATTTTTCTTTTTTCAAATAGCAAACAACTTCCATGAGTTTCCATCTCTACCTCCCGATTCAACACTCTGATGCTCTTGAATGGTAACCTTGTGTTGTTGCTTCTTCTTCCTCTTAACGGTGATCCAATCATCAGTAGAAATAACCTTTACCGAAGTGGAATTATCTTTGATTGGAGATTATCTGTCCATAGCATTCTCCGATGCAGCATGATTGTCGGTCTCCAAATCTGCATCAGGAACCACCACAAGAACTTGTTTACAAAATCGTCAAATCACAAGACATGTTTTTTGAATTTACCAAAAATAAACTTTAAACTAAGGTGAATATTTATTTGGTGGTTGTATTTGCCCTCTAGTAATTACAAGTAAATTTTTCTTTTTTCAAATAGCAAACGACTTCCATGAGTTTGCATCTCTACCTCCCGATTCAGCACTCTGATGGTCTTGAATGGTAACCTTGTGTTGTTGCTTCTTCTTCCTCTTAACAGTGATCCAATCATCAGTAGAAATAACCTTTACCGAAGTGGAATTATCTTTGATTGGAGATTATCTGTCCATAGCATTCTTCGATGCAGCATGATTGTCGATCTCCAAATCTGCATCAGGAACCACCACAAGAACCTGTTTACAAAACTGTTAAACCACAATGCATGTTTTTTAAGTTTACCAAAAATAAACTTTAAACTAAGGTGAATGTTTATTTGGTGGTTGTATTTGCCCTCTAGTAATTACAAGTAAAATTTTTCTTTTTTCAAATAGCAAACGACTTTCATGAGTTTGCATCTCTACCTCCCGATTCAGCACTCTGATGGTCTTGAATAGTAACCTTGCATTGTTGCTTCTTCTTCCTCTTAACAGTGATCCAATCATCAATAGAAATAACCTTTACTGAAGTGGAATTATCTTTGATTGGAGATTATCTGTCTATAGCGTTCTCCGATGTAGCATGATTGTCAGTCTTCAAATCTGCATCAGGAACCACCACATTACTAATAAAAGCTAGCATATTATATCCAACATATGTAATTTTCAATTTGATTTCAATACTTCTTTGTGAATGTTTGGAAACTCTCTTTCCAATGAGAAGAATTCGATTCATTTCATTTTATATTTAAAATTGACGAATTCATAAAAAAAGAGTTTCTAAATACATTATTAAATTATCCCAATATTACATGTATGGAATTTATATTGTTAATTTCCCTAACTCTTTCTCTATATTTGGTCTGTAGACTCTTTTCTTTGTTTTTTAAATGAAAATGGAGAATGAGCATTGTTAAGGATCGGACATCCTGGTCAGGTTGGCAACCCTGGACCCAGATACGCAACCCAAACCCTGGTTAATTATATTAAAAAGAAGAAATAAAGGCCTTTACATAAAAAAACAAGTAAACCAGTACATATTCCACCCATGCAATCATGAACATAAAAAGGAAAATAAACTAACGGAATTGAATCTTGCCAAGGCGCCAATCGATTTCTTGCATGAATGTTGTGTCCGTGATTAGCAAGACAATATGCCACTCTATTACCTTCCCGAAAAATGTGAGAAATGAAAATTTGCATGGAAGCCATCTGTTTAATGCATCTTAACCAACAGTTGAAGGGTTTTGGAATCGTTCTTTGCATTTACCGTAACTACAGAATATTATCTACTCAACGCATTGAGTATGGTTGTGGGATTAGATGACACTTGAAAAATATTTTGTTGATGATGTGGAAAGGAGTCGTTGATTTTGACGATGGGGATTTCAATTGTGAAAAATTTGTTTGAACGAACATTTTCATACTAACTTGATAGTTATGCAATATACTTAATATTCATTACATTATGAGTTAAAATTCTAAAAATGAATTGAATTAATTGAAATTTTCAGAAAATTTGTTGATTCCAACGATGGTAAAGTTTGGAGGAAAGACCTTGAAGCTTTAATAATAAACTTAGTTGTGTTGAGTGACATATAAGGTAAATGAATTAAGAATTATGTAACAAAGAATTTTTTTTATTGTTATTGTTTACTTTAACGGGTTCTAGTTTTAAAATAGAGAGCAAATTATCATTCTATTTTAATTAGAAAAGCCTGTTAAAACCATAATATGACGCATCTTTTCTCACCACCCTCTCGCCGACCTTATGGCCACCGACGCTTCTCTTTCACCTTCTACGAATAGTATTCCAAATGATAACATTCACCTGATTTTTAATCACCAACAAAAGCCAACTTCCGATTTGGAACAAAAGTCGCAATCACCAAATGCTTCTTTTGCTTCAATTCTTGAAAGGGGACTACGCAACAACCTAATGCTTCCAAACCTGATTTTGGAAGCTAAATCTTTGACATAGGGAGCGACTATAAGGTAGTTAAGATTCCTCAAGAAATTTATGAGGAATGGCATTTGCATGCAGATATTCAGCCATAGGTAGACTCTACTTATTGAAGGGAGATACACCATGGAAACACACTGATTTGAAAGAAATCTATACAAATTTGGGCATTTCCTTGGGATGGAAAATCATATCCAAGGGGCAAGGAATCTGTCATGTTATCATGCCATCTAACGAGTTAATCTTGAGAGTTTGGATGAAGGGCAACCTGAACCTTCAACCTAGGGTAATTCGATTCTCGGTATGGACGATTGGCTTCGATTCTTCAACCTTCAAATCAACGATTGCTCAGGTATGGGTTAGATTTTACTATTTGACATGAGAATTCTGGGAGAAACAAATTCTTTCTAATATTGTGAGCGGTATCGAGGTACCCTTTCGCTTTGATAAGAATGCTTTAGATGTTCATGGGGGCAGCATGCCAACAACAGAGGATAAAGATATGAATCTTTCGATCGTTAATAAAATAAGGGTTAATGAAATTCAGAGATGGGCGATTTTATGTGATTCTTCTGAGGGTAGAGTGTAGGGACAACCTCTCAATAACCGAGACTTCTTCACTAGAAGTAAACAACACCAGCAGAGTTTGGTGGAAAGGAAAAAGAATATCACTTCTACAGGCACACATGATATACTAGTTTCTAATTTAGACGAGATTAACTAAGAAGTGCAACTTTGTCATGGGAATGTTGTTGGAAACTATCACGGAAATCAACCGTTCATGCAGAAAATACTAGGTTAAAATCTCAGTTTCAGATCCTAGGATATTTTGAAGTTGAATTTATATGTAATGAAAAACAAGAAAACATAAGATATGTGTACTTGGAAATATATCTCTACAAAAAGATTGATGCAGTGTTTGATATCTAACACCTCCACAATCTCATACACCATCACTTTACCAAACACGACCCGTGCTAGCAACGAAGGAAATTAACTTTGATCAGAATTTTTGAACTAAGTTTTCTTCACGTGAAAAGTCGCAGAGAAAATAAATATGGAAGAAAACTAGAAGTTATTTACTTATGAAAAATCTTATTTATTTTTCATACTTCATTTCTCTATTCATAGACACCGAAGTAACCGCTACTTTCGTCCTATTGGCTAAAAGAAATAACTTCCATTCTCCTGTTGGTCCATCTAATTCCTCTTCTCCTATTGGTTGATTCAATTCCTCGTGGAATTAATTAATTAACTTATTAATTATTGTTTTATTTCACTTCATATTATAAATATTAATTTATATTAAAATATACTTTATGTTAAAATTAAGTTAGTATTAACTAATTTTTCATTTAATACTTAAAAATAAATATTTTAATATTTTAAATAAAATAATAAATCAACCACTTGATCATAATGTATTTTTCTTGCACATTTAGTTCATCCGTATAGTCAATGTTCTAAACGATGTAAGTGTATGATCTTGTGGGCCCGTCTTTGTGTTGGTAATAAATCAATTCGGTATACAAACTAACAATGGAATCTAGTAAACCATGTGAGCTCTCAATTAAGATGGATATATGAATCTCTTGTATAGCGTAACCTTGTAGTATACTTATATGTACTCTGTCAACATAAATTGGATATTCAATGAGAGACATGGTACCGTCATCCTCTATGACTGCTTGGACATTTCTTGATCTTAAGTAAATTGATTATTATCAAATAAGAAACCCACTTATTTGGGCATGGTCATACTTATCAATTTCACTTACCAAATGGCCGATGATATCTTCTTAAAATTAACTAAGTGACAAGCCCCCTCAACTTATTGCTAGTCCTCAAATATTCACTTACACACCCAATTGTATCCATATTTGGCATGCTTATACATACCCATTAGACATAAGTCAAAGTGTGTAAGATCATATCTAGAAATATAAGGTCAGGTCAAAAGTCTCATATAAGCACTACATGAGAAAATTTATGACTTAACAACCATGAGATTTTCCTGTAATGGATCGATCTGGTACCATGTCTACTTACATGTATCCACATTCTTCAATTGGCTTCCTTTCCCTTATTATGAGTGAGATGACATCACACTAATAAGAATTTGTTGGTTTATTGTTATATTCATTCCCATTATTAGAACAAACCAGAGATAGTTTATGATTACGTTATTATCTTACTTAAGATCTCACATCCACATAAGTATAAACATAATCATTGGATATTCTATGTAGATAGAAGCACAAGATATTATATAAATAGATTATGCCTTTAATCAATATACGATGTTTATAAATATACCACAATCAATGCTTTTTGAACTAGTGCATATCAACAATCTCCCACTTGAACTATTTCAAACAAGCACAACCTTATTTTCTTTAGATCTTTAATTGGGTTGCGCTAGCAGTTTGGTTAAAAGATCTACGACATTATTTGAGTGTACACACTCCGAATCACAACATCACCTATGCTAACCATCTCTCTAATTAGGTGAAATATGCTAAGTACATGTTTGGAACTTCTATGTGAACAAGCACTAGTGCAGAATGAGCTTTTCGGGATGGTTCTTTTCGGCTTTTCCGGACAATTTTGAACCGTCCACATAGGCCGCGACGTGATTAGTCGGGCACTAATCTGGACGGTTTGAAACCGTCCGGAATAAGGAGCAATACGGATGGTTCTTTACTAAGAACCGTCCGTATTGCTATTAAAACTGAAAAAGCAAAGAGCAATTCATACGGTTCTTAATAAAGAACCGTCCTGAATACTACCAATCCGGAAGGTTTTTAATAAAGAACCGTCCTAAATACTACCAATCCGGACGGTTCTTAATAAAGAACCGTCCCGAATACTAGCAATCCGGACGGTTCTTTATAAAGAACCGTCCCGAATACTAGCAATCTGGACGGTTCTTTATAAAGAACCGTCCCGAATACTAGCAATCCGGACGGTTCTTTATAAAGAACCGTCCGAAATACTCTTTTTTTATTCTTTATTGATACTTTTTCCTATAAAACTGGATTGAAGGGAGCCCCTCTGATGTCATTTATCAATTACAAATTGAAAAATATTCCTAAAATCACATGAAAAACTCTTAATCCATCTGACCGCACATGTTGAAGAACTCATCTCTCCATCACTACAACTGCAGACTATTCTACTAGCTTGCTTGTATCCATTTCATTTAACAGTTTCTGAAACAACGAAAGAATTAATATTTATTTGTAAGTAATTAGTAAGAGTACTCTCTAACAAAAAGAGATTGTATTTGACAGAAAAATGGCAATCATTCAATGGTTTTAAATGCAATCTTCCAATTAAGCCTTATTTAGGCATAAAAAGGTGTTGTCTTACACATACTGTGCCATAGAGCATAGAATTAAAAATAGTTCAGCATTGCTAGAGAAACAAGGAAGATACTACAGTTTCATTCAGTTAGTAAAAATTTGGCAATTTCTGATAACCAGCTCGTCAAAACATATTATTTTTTACTAAATCTCTATTCTATGAAAAAGAATAATTTATTTAACCATGAACCTTTCTTTTCTTCTATAAGATGCCCAGTAAGAATTTATCTCAA
>CATIWQ010608186.1:0-11465 GCA_949673415.1 Euphorbia schlechtendalii | reverse complement strand
CAATTCCATCTCTGAAAAATATAGCCTCTGGGACTATACAGCTCCTCTGACGACTTCATGTTCTCCAGATGATGCTTCATTCTGATGCTTTCCTCTGAACTCAGAACTTACAAAACTTATTATCCTTTGAGAACCAACAGTCTTTATACATAAGATTATAATAAACAACTTTTATACCATATATAACAACTATGGATTATTATACTAGATATAATAGCTCTTAAACCATGTATAAGACCTTGATAACATGGTTTTAGTTGTGAAATATAGTATGTATACGAGTTCTTATACAAGTTAAAAACTTTTATACTAAGTATATGACTGCTAGATTTTTCTATCCGGAAAAGATAAAATTTTTTGTCATTTTAAAGATACTTAAGACAAACAAAATATTTAAAAGGCTTGAATTGGAAGCAACGGTTTGTACAATATGATCGGTTTTAGTTAAAGATTCAAATTAATAATAAAGAGAAGATAGTTAAAAAAAATTAAAAATGTTTTGTTGTTATGCAAAATAAATTTTATTCGGCAATTTTATGTTGACACCAGCTCGATTGACACCCATTTACATTTTACAATCTCCACCATTCATCTTTGGATAGTTAAATCTCCACTATAAGATGAAAATAAGATGAATGGTGAAGATTGCATAGTGTCAACGGGTGTCAAATAACTGGTGTCAATATAGAATTACTGAATTTTATTTTACCCAATCTAATACCGTTTGGTTGAAATTTCCTCTATTTTAAGCATATGAATTATTTCTTTAAAAAACCAAGTATGCAAACCCTCTGAAATATTGATTATGATTTTTCAAGCAATTGTCAAAGGTATGGTTGTTAGAATTTATATTTTTCTAGAGTTTGCAAAGTTATATATAAAATGTTTCCGAAGTTAAAATCAAATTGAACTACTAATCAAGTTTCAGAAAATTAAGGCCCAATAAGTATTTCTTTCCCAGAATATTGAAAAATTTCATTTTTAAATTCTTTTAAACCGTTGTCCCGAAAAATTTTGAAAATTACTAGTATATGAAATCTAATTAATTAGTATTAAGAGTTTAATTTTTTTCTCTTACTAAATTATGTTATTCTATTAAAAATTTATTACTAAAACTTTTCTTGATAACAAATCTAATACCATCGTAATAGCAACTCATTTTCCTACCATATAATTATAACAAACAAACCCATTAGAACCCTTTTGGACCATTTTCAATACTTGTCTTTCATACATAATTAGTTTTATATATTTGTTTTTATAGAAATATGGTTCAATTTTTTTCAGTTTTAATCGTTGGGTTTTAACCATAACCCACATCTGAATGGGAATTATAAGGGATGTCCCAAAACTAGATTTATTTGTAAGGAATGTTATAAACAACATATATTTGTCCAAAATAGTATTTTACTCTACTTTTATCATGGATTTGTCTTGGTTGTATAATGTTTATTATACGAGTTTCCATTTCAGTACAATGTTCATTATACCAGTTTTTTTATACGTGATTTTTTCCATGTGATATAATGCACACATTAAACGAATTTGCATCTTTGTATAAAGTTCATTATATAAAATATAACACAAGCAAAAAACGTTATAACTTGTATAATGTTCTTTATACCAACTGGAAGGTATAAGACGCATTATACCAAAATACAAAATGTTTTAGTTTTTGACATTGTCAATTGTTGCCGTTTTGGCCAGATTCATCATTATCAGTTGTCTAATGTTGCTGGTTTATTCTTCCACCATGGTTCCTCGATTAAGAATTAACACTTTGTTGGATGATTGATTGTGGAAAGCCCTATACAATGAAATTGAATGATTTGATTTTGGCGATTTTGTTCTTGAGACGTGTTGGAAAAGGTGGTGGACGGCGGCAACAACTCAGGCAACTGTTGGACGGAGACAAAAGATGGTGAGTGACAACTTTTTCAGTGACTGATGACTGTTTGGACGAAGAAATGTGTGGTATAATGCATCATATACGAGTTTGTATTCTGGTATAATGTCGTTTATACACGTGTATTGTTACATATGAATAATGTTTTTGAGATTTCTTATTATTATTGTGATTTATTGGCTTAAATTATTTTTCCTAAATCCTGTCTTTCCAAAAAATTTCATTCCTTGAATTTTTTAAAAAATGGTGACCAATATAACAAAGTCCAATGATATAATTAGTTTCATGATTAATTCTTTTATTATAGCATTTTATAGTTAATTGTATTTGTATGTTTAACTTATATTGAAATAAGACGTTGAGTATAAAAGGGCTTAATGCATCGACACCCCCCGAACTTGTTCAAAAAGGGTTGTTGCCACCATGAACTTTTAAATGTGACATATAGCCTTCTGTACTTGTCTAAAACGTGTCACTTTACCCCCTCATAAAAATATCGACTTCAAGAACAAGAAGATGAACACGACGGGTGAAGAATCGATACAATTTTATGATTAATTGAAGAAAAATTTAGAATAGATATGAAGTTTTGAAGAAGATGAAGAACATATATTAAGGATTTTGAATTGTAAAAATACGAATGTTATGGATTTTTTTTATTCATTTCTATTCCACCAACATACTTTACGCGCATGTATTTTGATGCTCATTTACGTAGCAAGCCAAGTTAGTAAAAAAGGGTAAAGTGACGTGTTTTAGACAAGTACAGGGAACTATCCGTCATATTTCAAAGTTCAGAGTGGTACTGACCTTTTTTGAACAAGTTCAGTGAGTGTAAATGCATTAAGCTAGCATAAAAACTTGTAACTTATACTATATTATTCTTTATTGTTTAAATTGCGCTATAGCCTATAATTAATTTGGGAAAATATCTAGGGGGAAAGAATGAGATTTTTTAATGATACTGGACCATTTTAAACTCTTGTGAAAGAATAGTCAATTTAATATTCTCAATTTGTAATTCAAATCGAGAGCCTCCACGTGTGCCCATTTTAAAGGCGACTACAATGTGCTTGAATCGATTCCGCTTGCTTTTTTACCGAACATTACGGGGAAATTATATTAAGGATCATGTTCAAAAAATTAGATTCTTGCATGCTTGTCATGTGTTCTAAAAGTGAATATAATAATAGAATAATGAAAACATATATTCACTTTTGAGATACATGACAAGCATGCAAAGATCTGGCTGGTCCTTTGAACAATTTGGGAAAATATTTTGGGGAAAAGAATGAGATTTTTTAACGATCCTGGACCATTTTAAACTCTCGTGAAAGAATAGTCAGTTCAATATTCTCAATTTGTAATTCAATTCGAAAGCCTCCGAGTGTGCCTATTTTAAAAGCAACTGCAATGTGCTTTATTCGATTCCGCTTGCTTTTTTACCGAACATTACGGGGAAATTATATTGAGGACCATGTTTAAAGGACCGGATCCTTGCATGCTTAACATGTGTCCCAAAAATGAATATAATAGTAAAAACATATATTCACTTTTAGGATACATGACAATTATACAAGGATCTAGTCTTTTGGACATGGTCCTTAATATAATTTCTCAAGATTATGTAGAATTGAAATAGATAAGATCAGGTTTCAATTAAAGATGTATAATTACGTAACTAAGTTCCTCTAATTGTCAAATAAACGTGATTAGTAGGCTTATGAACAAAAACAACTTTAATGTTCGAGAAAGATAATGAAAGTTCTTTACAATCTTTTATAATCAAGACAATAGGTGAAATTAAAGTTTGGTCGTTATCTAGAGTCAAGACCACGTTGATCGCGTTTAGTTCAACTATGACTTGGTCTAAAGATGAACTCTTTAACCAACTGCTTGCTTTCCTGCAACTTATGACTTCGGTTAGAAACAACTTATGGCTTCGGCTAGAAACAGACCTTCCGCTCCACAAAGTAGCATAGAGTGGACAGGGCAAACTTGTCCTCTATCATTGTGAATCACACATTCATGTCCCATACGAGTTCCCAAATAAAAAGTACTCGCATCCACGTTGCACTTGAATTAATTTGCTGGTGGTTGGCGCCACGGAATAGCATGAACTGAAGGAGGGGAGATGGAATTAACGCTAGCTGCCCACCACACGTGTAAAAACTCTAACCATGCCTTAGCACTTGAGATTTTGTATTTGTGTTTAGGAATTTAAATGGTGATTTTATTTTTGCAAAGTCCGGAATCCTACCAACTCAACGTTATATCCTTGAGGCCGAGACTTTAAATACCCGGGAATAACGTGATCAAAGAGTTATGGTCTTACTCTTGCGGTGGTAGAGGAATAATCAAATTTTGTTTGATTAGAGGATGACTTTTCCTATTTTATCTCAACTGTATTTTATCGTAACAGTTCACATCTTGCAATTTTTAGTTGAGTAAAATGTGATGATGATATTATTGTGCATATTTAAACTAGAACTGCTCATATTTCGAGCAAGCAATGGCATTTGGAAATCTTTCGCTCGTAATTGTTTTAATAATCAAGATAAGGGAATAATGTGCAGGCTTAGGCCCAACCGACCTTGAACTCAAAACTTTACTATCAAATAAAACAAAATTTCCAAAGTATCTATCTTAAACAAAAATTGTATTAACATAAATAAATTATGACAATATTGTTTACATCCACATTTTTGAGTATATCCTTTCATTTTTTAATTTTATCATTTAACCTGTTGTTTAATAAGGAACATATCATCTTCACTTTACTGAATTTTCTCTCTTTGTGACCCAGCTTTATGGGGTATTCTGGTTCACCTTTATCAACTTGGGAGCTCACAAATACAAATTAATTTCATAAAATGTACCAAATTTTTTTTTAAAAGCAATTTAGTCAAGAATTAACAAGATTGGAATAACTTGTTGAGATGGTTCTAAAAATTAAATAAAAGTCAAACCCACAAGTTTTGAAGGAATCATTGGTTGATAAAGTAGCAATAAATTTAGATTAGAAAAAAAAAGTAAACGGAAAACGTCAACAAAAGAAGGATGGCTACCTGGTCAAAAATAACGCTAAACAAGCTCCATCTCACAATATTACGCCCTTCCCCCAAAAATAATATCAATCTACAAAACTATAAAACGTCTCCTCTTCCTGTTTCAATTTCGTAATTCAAATCCACCTCTATCACTAATCCCGCCGGCCAGCTGCTGCACAACTCCGGCGAGATTACACATCATGGCAGTTGAAGCAGCAGCGGCCCCTTCTTCAGTCAAAACACCTCTCAACAGAATTGTATCTTCCTCCTCTTCTTTCCGCCTCCGTAGTCCCAGCCTCAATTCCTTGCGTCTCCGTCGCATTTTCGATCTATTCGACAAAAACGGCGACGGAACCATAACCGTCGAAGATCTGAGCCAAGCACTCAGCCTTCTAGGCCTCGATGCGGACTTCAAGGAGTTGGAATCGACGATCAGAGGTCACATCCGGCCAGGAGAAGACGGATTGGATTTCGAAGATTTCGTAGCTCTGCACCTATCGCTGGACGCCGCGTTCTTCGGTTACGAAAACGAGATGGAAGACGGAAGGGAGCAGGAAGAATCGGACCTGACGGAGGCGTTCAAGGTGTTCGATGAAGACGGAGATGGATTCATATCGGCGCATGAATTACAGGTAGTACTGAGGAAATTGGGGATGCCGGAAGCGACGGAGATAGACAGAGTTCAACAGATGATCTGTTCGGTGGATCGGAATCATGATGGACGCGTTGATTTCTTTGAATTCAAGGATATGATGCGCAATGTTCTTGTTCGCAATTCTTGATTTTAGAGATTTTTATTTAGATTTTTCTTAATTTGCTTCCTTTTTTGGTTCTCTTTGATTTAGAAGTGAGGCATGAAGATATTATTCTATGTATATGATTCGTATATATGCAGTTCGAAGCTTCATTCCTGGATATATATGTATATGTTAAACTCTGTGATTTTTCAGGTTGTTTTTGTTTATGTTTGTATAAATAAAGGGAACCAGTGTCATTTCCACATATATAAATTCGGCATTTTTGTACGTTGTATGTTTAAAGAAATGTGATGTGCGAGGAATATCGGAATGCGTTCGATTGCCAAAGCTGAGCTCGGGGAAGCTTTTTATGGGCTTAACGTAACTTGGAATAGATGTTTTATAGAATCATTGTAGACAATGACCATTCTTTTGGAGTGTTGGAAGGAAATATAGAGATGTTCATGCGTGTTAAAAAGTTCATGTTGAAACATGTATATCAAGAAGGTGATTAGATAGCATAACAAACTTTACTCGTGACCTTCCGTTGGTTTTCATGTTTTCAGAAACTCTCTTCATGGTGTGTCATCGTCTTTTTTCTTTACTAAGGATTTTGAAAATGTTGGGTATTGAACCCGTGATATTTTATTTCACTTCAAGAGATGCACCAATTGAATTACAATTGATGATTATATGTATTTAAGTAGCAAGGAAATTATAGAAATGGTGTATTAAGATCTTTAATCTACATTTTGACATACGATGATCTCATAATAAATTGATAATATTATGGGAGCGCATCTTAATCTGTTGGGATTAGAATATAATTTAGAACAAGCTTCTATAAAATTCGTCGTAAAGTTGAACAAATCTCAATCTATCTCTATTTATTTTGAAAATTTAATCCATTGTAAATCTTATTGACAAATTTTGATTCTCATATATCAATAGCAAACTTTAAATCAATTTTACTTTAGAGACTCTGACGAAATAACTCCAGAGTAATTTTATGAAAGGAAAACAATCCCAATGTTAGACTACAACGGTTAACAGCAGCCCCAACAAGACCTTCAACTAATAATAACAAATACTTAGGTCACTCTCCAATCCCCCCCCTATTAGCACTGTTACACTGGCTACCAATTGGAAGCAATCACTATGCTCCACACCATCCTTGTGAAGTGATGAGCTTCAAACACTACCCGACTACCAATTTCTGTAACCACTTTACTGATTTCATCAGTTTTAACCATTCATGTTATTTTGGTCAATGTCATATTTTCTTATAATGTTTTTCAATAAAATACTTGTTAGGTAGACTAAGTTCGGTCCAGTCCACATTTTTGGACTTCAATATTTGGGCTAAGCTTGTAATGTCATTTTCAAACCCGACCCACAATCCATTATATTTTCTCTTTTCAATTTTTGAGTGGATTAAATAGGAAAAAAGACGAATTTGATACAGATGTGTCTAAATTTTACATATAATTACATTCTCTACATAGATACTTTGATATATAGAATAAATTATTGTATTCAAGTGGTTGAGACTGAATTTGTTGCTCTATAAGTCACAGGTTTTAGTCCATATACGTGTAAGTTGAAGAATTTTTTCTCCGTACTGATATGAGAGCAATTGCACAATTTTTAAAAAAAATATTAAATTACAATAGAATAAAAATACGAATATTTAAATAATTATTAAATATAGTAGATCTAATTATTATATATTAATAAACAGGCATAATCTGAGTGGTACATTCACAAAGTTGATGGGGTGATCAGGGTTCGAATCCTGACACCTGCAATTGTTTCAAAAAATATAATTATTATATATTGCTCATGTCTCAAATTTTTACATAAAAACCAAGTTCATTCCATACAACCTTAGCTTCAAGGGATTTAGGCTAGAACTGAATGTGAGTATCCAAACTACGCACATAAAAGTCGGGTGGGCGGATACCTTGATTTATAAGCATGTCTATTAATAGTGTGTATAGAACTAATAAAAATACGCTTAATACGTCAATATGTATCTAAACTTATAAAAAACCTTCCACCTCCTGAACATATAAAGTGACCTGCAACTCTCTCAACTTTCAAAAAACTGTATCGCTTTGTTAGCCCCCTAAATTACACATGTTAGCTTCTGTTAGTTTGAATTTTCAAACATTTTTCTGAATTTTACTTTCCAATCAAAAGTTGACATGTGACATTTAGGAAGCAAAATAATGCATTTTTTTTAAAATTTAGGGAGTTACAAGGTCATTTAAAATTCAAGAAGGCAATAAAATTTTGTGGAACAAGTTTGGCACTACAAGAAATGAAGTTATTAGTGACAACCTTAGTTGTCACAAAAAATGAAAAAGTCGTTACCTAAAACTATATGTGACGACAAATAGTTGTCACAGGGGTTGTTAGGTATAACCCCGTAACAAAAGGTATTTTCTTAAGTGACAACAAATAGTTGTTACAAATACTAACTTTTTTTGTGACAATAATTTCTTGTCACAATAATTATCATTTGTAACAATATTTGTTGTAACGAAAACAAAATTAGATGTCACAAATGGATCGAATTGTCACATATAAGATTACAAAATGAGCTGAAACTATGTGACAACTTGACAAAGTTGTCATGAATTCTTATATGTAACAATAAAAAGTGTCACAAAAAATAAAAAAACTTGTAACATTTGACTAAGTATGTGACACTATATAGTTGTCACAAGATTTGTAATCGCATATGTGACGATAAAATATTGTCACAAAGTTCTATTTTTGACAACTTTCATATTGTCATAGAATACATTTGGTTACGATATTTTCTTTGAGTAACAACAATTATCTTGTCACCGGATATCTATGGTTACAATTTTATGTTGTTGCCAAACATTTATTACAACTATTATTTGGATCGAAGGGAACTCAATTATAAAATAGTTGTCCAAGGAGAATATATTAATTGAATCTACATATAAACTAGCATCCGATCCACAAATGACTAATTGAAAGCTCATATATTAAACATTCATGCATTAAAAATTGCTAACAAATTCACAAGAATCATAGACATACAATAAAAACAATGCACTAGCTTCATTTATGTATAATCATCATCCAAATAAGAGTTTGTCCATTCTTTGTCAAGTCCAAGAGGCACAAGAAGAAGAAAAGCCATGAAAAGCAGAGAAACAACTAAAGTAGGAATACCAAGACAATTATTTATCAGATGTTAGAATCTGGCTAAAAATATTACAGGTTGTTGCGTATCCTATATCCTAACTCATGCCAAAGCCTGAATGGCAAAACTTAAACTGAAATTCAAGCAAATGAATGACTTTTCTAATTTAATCTCAAAAGTATAAATATCAAAGTCAAAACACAGCACAACAGAGCATCCAGAACAAGGACATCACAAACCAAAACACCAAACATATTTAATCAATTTACCATGAAGACACGGCCGTAGGTCGTATGTTCATAAACAGATTAGGGCATAAGTTCACGTGCTTGACAGGCATACGTGAACTTCTTCAAAATAAAAGTAAATAAATTTTATTCTATTTCTACATGGCCTGTAAAATAAGCTAGATAAAGGCTCTTCTCAATCAAGAACATTACATGTGATAAAAATTCATTCCATCTTTTGGTAAATAGAAAAATTAAAGGTCCTCAGCACAAGATTTCACACAAATACTAATTGCAAAACGACCATATCGAAGTACATAATTTCTTAATACATTAAAAGTGTCTGACGTTGTAACAACCTCTAAATCGAGTATATATATTATCAACCTCTAAATCGATGATAAAATGAGCAATTTCAAGTGGTCGACATTGTAAATATTATTTCATACACGCAATTTCATTATATTGACTCAACATAACAATAGTAGAATACAAAATAAAACTATATATGACAATAATTTGGCTAACATAGCTATTAATAATGTGGCCCTAATTTTACAGAATAAGACTAATAAATTTACTGGAACTTATGACAACTTCTTGATTAAAAATTGGTTGTCTGTGTACTTTATTGTCTATACTAAAGTTATTTAGTATTAGCTAGCGCCACATCGAACAAGCTGAAATAAACTAAGTATAGTCTATTTCCATATTTGAAGCATATAGCTGAAACCATAGATATAATCTTTACACAAAATAAAACTTACTCAAAATGAATCAATTTAACAGTATTCAAGGAAAAACAAAACAGAACTCGAACAAAATGTCTCTACAGATTTAATATGATTTAGCACAATATATACCAGCATAACTACATTTCAACACAAGTTACAGGATTCAAAAGTTCAATCATTAGGATTTATTACATAATTAAATTTCATCCTCAATTATAAATTTTGACTGGGAGCTGAAAAAAAACTAGTTATAAGACGTTCATTATCATAAAGAAGCAATCACATTGAAAATTGTAAGACTTTTATTATCAACAATGCTTACATATATGTCCATACAAATTGAACTTTCCAAAAAATTAGTATTAATTCTAGAAAGAAGTTGTACTAAGAAATACACTCGTATATCAAATCTAAAGTATAACACAGCAAGCCGGCCCACGGCTAAAAAATTAACTGAAAGCTAAATAATCACACAAAACAATCGTACATAAATAATTTGATGAGTTAAGGTGCATAATATTATTATGTTTAGACTTTAGAATTCCAGTGTCTTTACAAGTGTCAATAGTGAATAAATTGTTTAAAAATACATCAGCAAAATCACAGTGTATAACAATTTCGAATTATTTTATGTAATTTTTATTTTGGTTTCAAGTTCAATTTAGGTAAAATGAAACCTAATTTAAGAGATTAACGGATTAAGGGATAATTTGAAAACAAAACTAATTGAAGAAAATCAACAAGGAATCATGACAGAGGACAAAACAATCAAGCTTCAACACTAACTTTTGTACAACACTAAGGCCTCTATTACCCATGACCAAAAAATCAAGCTTCATCACTAACTTGTTAACAAATTCTAAGATCCCATCTCTTCAGTGGTGCAACATGCAAAATGAATATGACTTTAATTTCATATCCCATACAAGTACAGAGCAGGCAAAAAGACAAACCATTATTTTGCAACTTCAATAAGAAAATTCTTATAAATGACATGAGACTTAAATTAGTGTTAAAAATAAATCAATTATTCAACAATAAGTGTCAAAAATTAAAAGTATTGTATTACGTCAGTTAGCGACTCAAGCTAAGATTAAGTCAATCAAGGACCAACTCTACATATCGGTATATAGTGGTCGAGAGAGCAAAGGTTTTGCTTTGCTTAAACACCAAGCACAAAAAAAGCGATCGCTCGGAAATCAAAAGCACTATTAAAAAGCACACACTTTAATGCACTTAATACAGAAGTGCGCTTCGCTATCAACTGAAGCGCTACTACTACACACTTTTGACTCCTATGATCTGTAAACTCCAAACCTTTTTAATTGATCAAAATATATGACAAAAATAAACCAAAAAACGAAGATACATGAGAATAGAAAGACTCCAATTGCAAAAAAAAACACTCACATTAGCTCAAAGATAGTTCCAATCTGTTAAAATTAGAAATAGCATAGCAACAAAATCAAATAAAAGAAACAAAGCGTCATAATACAAATTAATGAAGTTCAGGTCTCACCTTATTAGCAATCACACTAAAAAACTGTTAGCCACACACAATCAAAAGATTTGAGAATAAGAATGATAGAAAGCAAGCAATAACTCTTACCGATCCCTAGGTCCGTAT
>CATIWQ010608175.1:0-13925 GCA_949673415.1 Euphorbia schlechtendalii | reverse complement strand
TTTTATTAATTATTTTATATAGGTAGTTATTAATAATATTATTTGTAATGATTATTAATAATTTATTTATTTTTATTTTTAATGGGTTTTACTATTATTTTAATAATTAATATATTTATTATTAAGTTCAATTAAGTTCAGTTCAGTTAAGTTAAGTTCAGTTAAGTTAAGTTCAGGTTTATTAAGTTCAGTTCAGTTAAATTCAGTTCAGTTCAGGTTTTAGAAGTTGAAGAGAACAGGGCCTTACATCATACCATTTTTATCTTGAGTAAACTTAAAAACATGTCTTTTGATTTCATTGATTTTCAAATAAGATATGTGGAGTTTTATTTTTCATAAAAGGTACATGGTTTCAAAAATTAGTAAAAATTAATAAAAATATGTTGTTTTGTTAAGAATAGTGATATTATAGAGAATATGTTAATTAAATTAATTGTCATGATAAATCTTATTATATAAAAATTATACATCATAATTTGAGTAAGTTTCAGAATTTTTTTTCAAAGCATTATCATTAATTTAAAAATTAGTTACAATTTCTCAAATATAATCAATCTCTCAATCAATTACGAGTTTCAATAAATTAAGTTGTTTAAAGTTTTTCTAACAATTATCATAATTCACTTATTGACGTAAACATTCACTTTTCACATTATCATCATTGTCATGATGTCTATAAAGTATAGGGTAATTTATATAATTAGTATATTTCCAACAATTCATTTAAAAATTTTTCCTTTTAAATTATTCTTATTTATATTTTTACATTCCTTTTTTTTTTAAATCTAATTTCTTATTTTTTATTTATCTCACAAACCGTTTATTTTTTCAACATGCCGTTTTAGAATATTTTCTTCATCTTTATGTTTCCCTTCAAAATAAGATCCATGATGCTATACTTTTTTCCGAACTTTTTTTACTAATACATATTTATTTTATAATTCTTTTTTAGTTGTCACATAGTTAAAACACACACTAAATTAAATACAAATAAATATAACACAACTATATCAATTTGACATATTACAAGTAAACTATAGCAAAAATATAACATAATTACATTAATTTGAATTAACTATAAGATAACTATAGAACGCGATTTTGTTATATTGAATATATCTATAAGTAAATTATACGGTAACTATAAGATAACTATAAAATGCGATTTTGTTATATAAAAAATAAATTCAAATACAAAAATAAACAAAAACACATAAATATAACGTGTTTACATTAATTATAAATAATATAAATAAAGTATAATAAAATCATGGTAAAAAAATACAAAAAATTACATTGTTTTGAAATAACTATAAGATAACTATAAAATCCAACGAGGTTATCACAAGGTGGTAAAAATGTAAATTTAAAACCTTGACAATACACTTTTGACAATTAAATTAAGAAATAGGTAAAAAAATAATTATTTATACTAAATATTGTATTTTTGTATATTTCGTATAATCAATTTAAAGCCCAATAATAATCTTCAAGCTAATTCAATTATAGGCGGAACTAATTTCCATTCTAGGAAAATGGTACAATTATTGATGTATCTTTTTTTAAAAGAAAACTTTATAGTTATTTTGATTATAAGCCCAAAAGCGAGCAACTTGTATCAAATCCCTTCTATACACGTTATCTTATTTTAAATTTGAAGACACATAATGTAAATCTGAAATTCCTCCAACACATGTGTTCATAGACCCGATGGTCTGGCTCTAATTTGTTTACTCTCACCATAATAAAATTACTTCGGCCCTGAAGAGCCTCCTAGACTGAAGGGACGAATATCTAAACCAAGCTGAGACTTTGAAAAATAAATTTTCCAAAGTAAAATTTGTTTTGTTAATAATCGAAAAATAAGAACGATCTTAAAATGATCTCTTGAAGACTAAAGGGAGGGACGTCTATGTCAAGAGGTTAAAAGTCCATTCAATGGCTTAAAAGCCCAATTGCATTACTTGTTCACTAAGCTCAATCAAGGGACACTTAGCCCTATAAAGTTACTTAGACATTGCCAAATTACACCGAAATATCCTAAACTGGACCGAATCTGGTCAAAATCGGACCGAATTGAACTGAACCGAAATCGGCAGCTCCGCCCTATATAAGATTTATGTTTAGGTTCATGAAAATTATGAACCGGAATCGGTGGTTCAGGAACCGGAACAGGCGGTTCAGAAACCATGGCCATGTCTTGATATACATATATTTGTATGTTAAAAACATACCAAAAAATGTAAATATTACGAGTAGTATTATAAATGAAATACCTTGTTATAAACAGTTTGATTATGAGTGAGAAGACATGTATATTCACTAGCTTATTTATAGTATCTACTCATCAAGATTGAAATTATAATTTATCAATTAAAGCGATATCCAATCAAGTTAAGTACATGTGTGACTGGCTTTTTAATATGACTTTCATTAGTTTAATTTTTTTAAATCAAGTTGTATCATTGTACAAGTAATAAATTAGTAGTTTACTGTTGAAGTATGATATTTGTTATCATTTACTTGTAATGATTTAAAACAGGAAATATATTTTTTTTACAAATTTAAGATTATATATTCTCTTGTAACATTTATTAATGTTGACATGAATCAAAACTCAAATGTTTAAAATTAACATTAATTAAAACTTAAATGTTCAAAATTAAATATCTAACATATATTAAGATTTGAATAGAAACGAACAGGAACCGTACTTGAACCGAGTCTAAACCCTGTCTAAACTTGAACCGAAACCGAAACCACCGGTTCCACCCTATACAAGATTTAGGTTTAGGTTTATAAAAACTACGAACCGGAACCGGCTGTTCAAGAACATTGACCATGTCTAAAGATACTCACACCCCATAATTCTCCAACTCATTCTCATTATTACTCTCCTCTCACATGTAACTAACTTGAGCGGAGAGACTTTACCGGACCTCCTATCAAACATGTCTAACATCCTTCCTGTCTTACAAATATCAACCCAGCTCCTGGACATTGACATCAAATTATATTCAATGGAATTCTACCCATAAATACTTGTTTAAGAGGCTAAAAATAGATGACTCCAACACTTGACTCCTATAAATCAATTAGCAAACATCAGTTTGTATTAGGAAGTAAAATTCACCGAAAGAATATCTAATTAGAAGTAATATATCATAAAATTAATTTCAAAGCCCGTTAACCTAACTTATTAATAACGTAGAAATGACAAAAACTCAACTGGGACCTTTCTTTTTAAAATTGTAAACATGAGCATATTTTCACAGAGAAAAAACTTTGGCATCAATTTCCCAGAGTTTGCTTACGTTTTTATTTCATAATGAATTGTAGACATGCTTGTCGGATGGGCCGGATTGGGTTCAAACCGTGCTTTAACGGTTTCTCATTAAAAATAGGGTAATTATCATATATATGACCTGTAATTTCCTATTTTTTTAAAAAATAGATGGTATGTGAAATATTTTTCAAAAGAGTTTGTTTCAAATTGTTAGCAAACAAAATATACCCAATATTAAATTGTGTCACGATAAAAAGTAATCTTGTCCATTTTGAATTCAAGATTTGCAGGTTCATTGATAAATTTTGAAAAATGTAAATTTTTTAATTAAAAAATGATGACAAACTTAAAAAATCATATCAAAAAAATCTATGAAAATAACTCAAATTTCTTTCGATGTATATTCTTAAATAATACGGAGAATGTTAAATTGATTAACCCTCTATAACCTTATTATCCTTAACGAAAATGTATTTTAATATTTTTATTTTGCTATTTTTGAAATCACTAACTCTTTTTTGAAAAAAAAAATTCACATACGGTAAAACATCTATAAATTAATATAGTTGAGACAGGAGAATTTTATTAATTTATCGATAATTAATAATTATTAATTTATAGAGAATTTTTTTATATCAAATAAAATTAAATTTATTTATATAAATTCAAATACAATGAATTATACTATTTTATATATTATACTTAATTCGATGAATATTATTTATAAATTAAAAGTATGTTAATAAGATTCAACGTTTAAGATGATGTTGATGATGACGCAACACGGTATATAGACCATTACTCGTAAAGAAGCATTCAACTCATCGAATATACTTAACAATTTCTTGATACAGATTGAAAATAATCACTAGAGTTTTTGGATGTAGTAAGGAAAATTAGATTGTATTTCAAAGAGATTTTAAATTATAAAAAAATCAGATAACAATATAATAGTACTTTACAAAATTTTTATAAATATATATAGTGAATTATTAAATTAAGATATTAATGAAACCATGTATTTATAAAGGAATTTTAAAAAAAAAAGATATCTTATTATCTTATCGAAATTGCTAATATTTGAACTAACCCAAGTTGGGAGTAGAAAAATATATTATTTTAGAGAGGTTATTAAGTTATAGAGTATTAATTTATAAATGTTTTATTGTAACTCTTTTTGAAAAATAGTGAAACTGGCATGTCATATATTAGAAATTTATCCTTAAAATATAATTCCAAGTTCCAAATCATCCAATAATTATTAACTTCAGCCTAGGCATAAATAGGACTTACAAGATCATTCCCAAGCCAAGCCAATGACTCATAAATATTTTTTTTAAAAAATTAGGTAGACCATATATAAATTTTATATAAATATATATAATTCTTTTTTAAATATAAAATATGACTTATTTTTTTAGTAAAGTTCATCATTCCAGTAGGTTAAAATATATTTTTCAAAAATAAAACTAAGTATAATATTTAAACTATATTTAGGGGTTTTTATGGAAATACCGGAAAAAATCAAAATAATTTTAGGTCATGCCATGATGTAATTTAACAAATCTCATATTTTAAGTTTTAATTTTTAAAAAATGTAAATTTAAGTTTTGGTTTTTCAAAATACGTGATATAAAAAAAACCGATTTCGGGTATAATATTTATTATACTAGGTATAACAATTATTATATCAGGTATAACAGCTATTATACCTGGTATAGCAGACATTATACCTGGTATAACAAACATTATACCTGGTATAATGACTGGTATAATAGTCATTATATCAGGTACAATGTTTATTACATTGTTCGAATATGAAATTTAAAATCAGATCTTAAAAATCTCATTATCTTCAATGATTTGAATGTTTTTATGAAATTCTTTGTTATGTTGACTATTATACCGGGTATAATAGGCATTATACCCGTTATAATGACTATAAATCTATTCAAATGCGAAATCTGAAGCTGATCTTAATACTTTTTTTATTTTTCAATTATTTTTTGATAAAATTAGTTTGCATTATACTAGATAGAATTGCATGATCTGAAAATTGGATTCTAATGTGAAATATGACACTCGATGTATATAATGACCATACACTACTCAAATGCGAAACTTGAAACTTAATCTTAATACGTTCTTTATCTCCAATTATGTGTATACGTTTTTATATTACTCATTGTACTAGTTATAATGGTTATTATACCTGGTATAATAAGTATTATACCATGTATGATAGTCATTATACCAGGTATAATAGTCATTATACCAGGTATAATGACATGATCCAAAAAACAGGATTAGAATAGAAGTTGGAAAAGACTTAAAACCTAGCAGACTTATCAACAACCATACCACAACTCTCTACTAAAATCATCCATGAAAGTTGAGAAAAAGTTCAAAAATACAAAATCCTTGAATGATGTTGTTTCTCTCTATTTGGACGCTCATCTAATTGAATTGCTTCTCAATAGATAGACAAAAATCAAATCAATGACTTCTTTAGATCATAATTGAGAAAGTTGCATCTCTAAAAATCCCAACATGATCTATTCTCCATTTTTGCATTCTATATACAATAAGCCATCACCGAAAAAGAAAATAGAACTAAAAATTGCAGAAAAGTGAAAAAACTCAACAAACACAAAAACACTGAAATAAAGAAATCTAAACACTACTAAAATTGCTAGAAAACTCAACTGAGATCACAAATCCAAATTTGAAACTCAAATCCAAATCCAAACTCAAGGAGATAGATCTAAAAACAACTGAGATCGCAAATCCAAATCTGAAACTCAAATCTTGATTCAAATAAAAAAACTCAATCACGAATTAAATCAGAAAACTCAAATCGCAATCTAAAATCTTGACAAAAATAAGAAACAAGATGAAAAAGAACCAGAAAATAACAAATAAAATACTCACGCAATAAGAATAGACTCGATGATATCAAAATCTGATAAAAATCGCGATCAAAGTGATGAAGCATAAACAGATGAAAACGCCACAAAATCGTGATTCGAAGAGAGAGAGCATGAAGAAGAAGAAGATAGATGGATGCAGAGAACAAAAATGAAGAAGAAGCATAGACAATGAAGAAGAAGAAGAAAAAAGAAAAAGAGGTACAGAGAAGAAGAAGGAAAAACGCTAATGAGGAATATGAACAATCCACTAAAAGAAAAAATGAAAACTTAATTAATGAGTAAAACAAAAATATTATTCCTTTATTGTAAAAGGAAAAATATTTTACCCAAAAAGGGTATTAACTTGTATTTCCCTTATTTCATTCATCTTTCTATACGATTTAATGAAATAATCATCATGTGAACCAAATGTCATTTTATAGATTTTAATTGTCACATTTATTAGGATGACAATGCTGTAATAATAATATTCCATGCGGATCTTTTTTTAACGTTGTTTAAATATTTTCATTTTGTTACTTTTATTTTTAGTGAATTTTTCCTCAATTATTTCCTATTTACCATCTTATTAGTTGATGAAATTATAAGTTGATTTTATGAAAGAAACTTAGTGTGTGTATGATTTTTTTTAAAGAATTCAATTTTATTTCATGCATTATTTTTTTATTTTGCAAATGAATTGTTTTTATCAAAAAATAAAGTTTCCAAATATAGAATTAGTGTAATGAACATAAAATTAGTCATTCAAATGTGTACTTAATTTTTTCAATTTTTTTATCAACTTGCTAAATGGACTGTTATAATAAAAATATCAAACGGTACTCCCTCAATTTTAAAATAACTGTAGCTTTTAGGTTATTTGTCAATATCAAGGCGAAATTAATTAAATCAATAAAAATATTTATTTACCCTTATAACTTTTGTTAATTTGAAAATTGATTAGATACTTTATTCTTATTATCATTTCTAATGTGCATTAAATAAGGGTACAATGGACAAAGTTTTTAAAAATGTGCATTTGAATCCTAAAACGAAAGTTATTTTGAAATTTCTCTAAAATCCTAAACGATATTTATTTTGAAATGGAGAGCGTTTATTCTTATAATGTGGTCATGAATTAATTATTTAAATCAATTTTTTTGGAAGAAATTGTTTAGATTAATTTGGTTGTATTATTTTTTGTGTAGTGTGGGGGTTAGAAGTATATTTCTTCTCAAATCTCAATCAAAAATATCGGTTATACCACGGTGCTTTAATTACTCTTAATTAGTGATGGGCTCAAATCACATGTATTTTAAATAGTTTTCAATGATGACCAATAGAAAATTTGTTAGGATGTTTTTTAAGCAAATATATGTATTTTTCTTCTATATTCTGATATAATATAATATAATATAAAAAAATATCCTCCAATTATTGTAAAATATTATCATTACTCTATGTTTACCTCATTTCTATAAAATAATTATACCTTCATGTATTTTATATATTTTTCTTGCATGAAAATACTTTTTGATCAAATATTATTTTAATTCATTTTAATTTTTAGGAATAGGATACTTGATTGATCAAATAAAATTTATAAGTATCTTTGCAGAGTCTTATAAAATTTTGAAATAAGTATCATTTTCGGATTTCAGTTTACCTTATTCAAACATTTTTTTTTTCTTTTTACCCTTGTTCAAAGTATATTAAAACTGACAAAAAAAAAATTCATTTTCTGAAGGAATAGCCTTTGCTTAGACATGGGCATGGGCCAGTCCTAATCGGGCCTACTTAAAAAATAAGTAGCCCAAGCCCGACCCAACTTATGAAAAAATATGCCGAGCTCAGGCCAGGCGTTAATCAAATAATCAAATTCTAAACCTGGTTCGCGAGGCTAACAATTAATTTTTAATAAAAAAATCTTAAAATGCATTATTAATAAAATAATTTTAATAAAATAATCTCAATAACATGTGAAGTATAAGTCATGAAATTGAATTTAGATGCTAAACTTAAGAAAAAAAGTAATTTTCAATCATATAATTTTTTTACTATGATTATATAATATAAATATATAATTTTTAATATATTAATTATTACTTCGGACCGAGTGGGTCGTAAAACCCAAACACGTCTTATATCTTACTCGGATCACTTCAAGTTCGGACCAGGCTGGACCTAATCTTCAATTATTTTATCCAAGTCCATCCCGAGAATAACTGGCATAGACAGGTCCCGCGGGATAACGGGTCATGCTCATGTCTACGACTTTGCTGTTAAAAACATGTAAAAGACAACCTTTGAAAAAATTATCAAACACATGGAAACGTTTGTGTATATATCTGCAACTAATATATTATTTCACAAATATAATATACTTAATTTAGGGTGGTTTATAGATTAAAGTCTACTACTCCCCTGATTCAAAAAAAATTAATCGTTTTGAAGAAGTTCACATGGTATAAGATTACTTATTTACTCCTGTAGATTGAGTATTGAGTTAATTATTCATTTTGAAATTTGTTCTTAATATGAGTATAATAGGAAGGGGGGAAATGTAGATGAACATAAAAATAACAAGTAAAAGAGAAGATAATTCATCTCTAGAATGATAACTATTTAATAAGAGGAGCATTTTGAAATATGAAATTTTATTAAAAAGTAACATTAAATTAATCAATGATTATGCAATATTATTTTATTAAACATGAATTGTTATGATTTTAAGTGTACTCCAAGTCTCCAACAGTGTCCAAAGGTAAACAAAATTAAAATAATGATCAACTGTGAAAAATAATCTTATAAAGTGCCTTTTTTAAATATTTTGTTCTATGAACAGAAAATAAAATAAATTATTGTCAAGAGTCAATGGATATGGTGTCCACATATAACTGGCAATTTAAATAGGAGTTAATGATGAGAACTTCCAACTGAATACTAAATATAGTTTGGACTACCATATACATTTAAGGCTTAATGGCTTAATGCATTAACATCCCTGAATTTGTTCAAAAAGGGCTGTTACCACTCTGAACTTTGAAATGCAATAGATAGTCCCCTGTACTTGTCTAAAACGCGTCACTTTACCCCCTTTTACTGACCTGACTTACTACTTAAATGACCATCAAAGCACATGCGCGTAAAGTATGTTGGTGGAATAAAAAATGAATACAAAAAATTCATAACATTCATATTCTTACAATTCAAAATCCTTAATATATATTTTTCATTTTCTTCAAAACTTCATATCTATTCTAAATTTTTTTTTAATTAATCATAATATTGTATCGATTCTTAACTCGTTATGTTCATTTTCTTGTTCTTGAAGCCGATATTTTTACGAGGGGGTAAAGTGACACGTTTTAGACAAGTACAGGGGACTATCTGTCACATTTGAAAGTTCAGGGTGATAACAACCTTTTTTAGACAAGTTCATGCTGTGAATTTAATAATCCATTTAAAGTGTAAGTACAAAATATGTAGTTGGGAAGCTGAGAGTTTGGTGCAGATATTAATTCTCCCTTTTTGTGAAACAAAAAATTCATTTATTTAAAAGTTAGCAAGTTGATCAGTATAAACAAATTTATTGTATAAACCTTAGCATCACTAAATTATATTTAAAAATAATGGAAATTCACTTAAGTTTATTAATTGCAAGCAACAATATACGAGTGCAAGCGTTTGGTAACTCTTCAAATAACCTTTTTTAGTTTTTTCGATTTTAAACGACATATTTTAAATATCAAATACTTTTTTAACAATTTTAGATAAAATTTTATTAGCAATAACAAACATTTATTAAATCGCTAATTAGTTTCAGATAGTCATTATTTTTTTTAATGTGAGGTTGTCCAGTGATTGGGAGGCATAGGCCTTCACCATTCCTTCTGCCTTTGACTTGATATACTCCACCAATATTTTATATATTTATAAGAAAACTTATAATATGCATATTTCGTTAGATATTAATTTCACATTATACGACATTGGATCACAAATTTTAATCTTTTGAAAAATAGTTAAGCATTAGTCAAGCGATCCAATGCCTACATAAAATAGGTATGGTAGTTATTCATATTTGTATAATTTAATTTTTAATGCTATTAAATATGTTTTTTTTTTGATTAAAAATTACAATTCTATTAAATATATTTAAATCATAAATTCAATCAACTGTAAAATTACATGATAACATATTATTAAATATTATATTAGAAAAGATAAAAAAAACTAAAACTAAAAAAAGCTTCATAAATAATACAAATTTTGTATAATTAATTCAGAATATTCAGGGCCTGATTTAAAAATACTTTGACCAAATTTCAAAGTGCACTAATTTTTGAAGTTTGAGGCTCAAAAACAATTCTTAATTCTATACGGTGAGATTAGAGGAGAGTAAAGAACCAATAAAATCGAACCGAACCGAAAAATCGGATCGGATCGAACCGAACCGGACTAACTTAGTTCGGTTCTTGGTTCGTATATGTGAATAATTTAGTTTTCGGTTCGGTTCTCGGTTTTTGGGAAAAAAACTAAATAAACAGAGAACTGAACCGAAAATCGAAATATAAATTTTAATTAATTTTAAATTAATTTAATAATTATTTTCACATTCAATTTTCATTTAATACTTGAAAATTAAGGTTTTTTTTTCAAATCAACAATAAATTACATGTGTTAAATATTATTTATATTAATTTTTAGTTATTTTATGTTAAAAAAATTAATATATGGAAAAAAAATTAATTTAAATAAAAAAAATATAATTTTGATTTAAAACCGAACCGAACCGAAAACCGAACCGAATTATTTCGGTTCGGACTGAACCGAACTGAAACAATTCGGTTCGGTTTTCGGTTCTAAAATTCCCCCGTTCAATTTTTGGTTCGGTTCGGTTTTTGAATTGAACCGAGTTTTGCTCACCCCTAGGTGAGATTGCCTTGATGTACAACGCATGGTTTTATCAATTGAGTTTATTTTCATGTGTAATAATAAATATTATAAAAATATGCCTCTAAAAAATGATGCATACACATTTTAAACAATTTGGTCGAACACTTAATCGATACAACATAAATACAATAAAAATCAGGCCACAACTAACAAAATTCCACGTAAACAATTCAAAGTTTTAAGGAGAAACGTTGGTAAATAAAATCTAGGCTTAATACATCATTAGGTATCTGAATTTGTCCCAAAAAACCTTATACCCCCTGAACTTTCAAAATGACCCCGTAGCTCCCTCAACTTTAAAAAGGTGACCTCGTAGCTCCCTCAACTTTAAAAAAATGCACCACTTTGCTCCCTCTATACCACGTGTCATCTTCTGGTAGGGTTGACTTTTCAAATATGCAATTTTTCTGATTTTCTCCCTCCAATCAGAAGTTAACACCTGGCACTGAGGGAGCAAAGTGGTGCACTTTTTTAAAGTTGAGAGAGCTACTGGGTCACTTTTTTAAAGTTGAGGGAGCTACTGGGTTATTTTGAAAGTTCAGGGGGACAGCAGGTTTTTTGAGACAAGTTCATGTACCTAGTGATGTATTAAGCCTAAAATCTATATATATGGGCATGGGATGGCAATGGATCCTAGACCCGGTCTGGATCCATGGATCTAGATCCGTTATTTAGGACCTAGATATTATTTTTATATATCCGTTGGATCCGAGTACAAGAAAACAGATACGAATCTGTTTTTGGATTTTATAATGAAACTCGGACCCGGATACGTAATTAATTATTAATTGTACGTTTTTATTTATTATTTACCTCGAAAATATTGGATAATTAATATTATTTGAGATACATATAATTCCAATTGCATGAACATGTAAACTAATTGAAACAATGTGAAATGTACAAGTATGAAAGCTGAATCTAATAATTAAATGTTAATAACATGGACCCGTTTTTGATCAATTTATGGACCCGGATCTATGAGATCCGTTAGATCTGGATCCTAAAATTATAGATCCAACGAATCCAAATCTAGTACATTCAAACGGATCCGGACCAGGTCCAAGCTGGATCCGGCCCGTTACCATAGCTGCATGAGCTGCACCAAGAGAAGCCAATGCGGTAATTGCCCTATTTTATCCATTGAAAATTTTCCGTGCAACTTTCACTTGAAGTTTTGGCTACAAAATTCAACATCGGGAGAAAGAAATTATGAATATCCTGCTCACATGACATTTTCCCAAAAGAATACCACTATATAATTGAGCAGTCACTCTTGTATACATTATAAAAAAGAAATATGTTATTGCAAAAAAAAGGAACATGTTGTACATGGTAAAATTTGACCTCCAAAATTCATATCTTAATTCCTTGCTTTTAAGTCGTGTGAACTTTATGTTAATTTTAGTTAGTCAATTTCTGTTGCCGTATCATTTTCTAATTTTAATGGAGTATTTATTTCATATGTATGTCTGTATGTGTGTATATATGTATGTTGAAATTTAAAAGTTAAAGAAAATATTAATACATACTATATAATTATCTATTATATGACCATTGATTTGTACATATGTTCAAATTTCAACAATGTCGGAAAATGTGCAGAAAATGGGTGCTCATTGTCCCCCATTTTCTACCTATATAAACTTCAATTTCTTTAGTTAACGGGTGCAGAGAAGGAAAAAAAAAACTTTCACTTCATTTTCTTATTAAGTTTTTGTTCTCTAAGTTCTTAGTTATTCGGTATTTGGTGATATAATTTTACATTCAGTTGAGTTCGCCAAATATCTGTTGTTGTATCCTGGGAGACAGTTTGCCATACAAGGGGAAAATCTGCCTCAAGGAAATTGATTCGAACCTCAACAGAATACTCTTGTTCCAAGTAAAATATAGTTATTATATATTTGATATTTATTATAATACTTTTATTTCTTCGATTTCCATATATTTTGTAATTTAAGTTACTAATATTTCTTTTATTGTATTTTCTATCTTTTACAATAAATTATTCATCATATATCTCTAACAATCTTAAGACATATTTTTTTTAGTTTATATTCTTAAAAAAAAGAGACGAACAAGATACCGTGACTTGAAGTGCCGTGACTTGGATTACCGTAACATTGGAATACCTTAATTTCGGGCAATAGTATTGGACTTAATTTGGACAAATATTAAAAGAAAAGTTAACAAATATAAATAAATAAATAAATAATAATATAACAATAATAAGTTTATTTGGTGTACGTACAATTTAATTTTCTTATACTAATTGTTATTGTTATTGTTATTCTGAAATTATTCTAACTTGGTTTGTTTGAAAAATTTCAGAAATTATCATGGTTGACCAGATCTCACAGAATGATGAAATTGCTCAAAATCAGAATGAGCAAAACCAAAATGAACAATATGGTCTAATTGGTTCAGTGCCTGTTAGTACAACACCGGTTGCATCTATATTTGTTGGTGGACCAATTGCTTTTGGCTTTGTTGGTTCTAGGCCAACTGCTGGATCTACAAGTTCCGGTCCTCCTCGAGGAAATGAAACTGGAAACTTTTATAGTCAAGGTAACTAAAATGGACAATTTGGTCCTAATGGTTATGGACTAAATGGACTTTCGAATTCTGGGCTTGTTACTGTACCAGAAAGACCAGAAAAATTCAGTGGTGTGAATTTTAAGGTCTGGCAATAGAAAATGTATTTCTACTTGACTAGCATACATTATGATAGATTTGTGAAGGAAGATCCTCTTGTTGTACCTGAAGGAGTG
>CATIWQ010608168.1:0-15724 GCA_949673415.1 Euphorbia schlechtendalii | reverse complement strand
AATTCTTCTTGTAACTTCACCGATCTTCGACAGCTTCGATCCTAAGCCAAATCTTTAAGTTCCACGCATCTTTTCACACCTTTTTCACTCTTTTTACATAGAATTCCACTTTAGATCATTTTACTCCCAAGATTTACCTAGTGTCTACATTTGCACCAAAAACAACTACATACCAAGTGAAATCTTTTATATGATGTATAAAAATGACTTAAACTATAGTGTTTAGTTGTGTAAAATTATATTAATAATAAGTGTAATTATACACTTATCATACCCCCACACTTAAATTTTGCCTTATCCTCAAGGTAAATTCAACAAAAGTGTATAAATTGGTAATCAAGTTCATACCTCATTTGGTGAAAGACTATTGCAGTGAGTAACACATTCTCACATTGCATAAGATTCAAGTAGAAATCTGAAATTTACCACAAATTAGTAATGTGCAATTTATATAGCTTAGTTGCATACCTTTGTTCTTAATTGAGAAAGCAAATCACATCTTCATATAAGCGTTATATGCATACTCAAATATTTCCTTCTCTTAAGCATAGTAAAAAGTATAAAGGACATAGAAAGCACACTTTGATTAATTTTCTCTCAAGGAATTTTTAGGTAACCTGGGATGCTAAAACACTCTCAGTGGTTGCATTTTATTCTCCATACCACTCTCTTCTTTTTTTAGTGGTTGCATTTTATGCTCCATACCACTCTCTCATTTTTTAAGCATATGTTTTTGAAGTACTTTGTACTTTGCACCCGTTTTTCATGCTATGCTTTTTTTCACTCGATGAATGGTTGCAGTTTCTACTCCGTACCATTCCTCACCTTTTGCATAACTCATTGGTTATCCTCTCTTTCTTTTAATTTTTATTTTAATACCCTCATCCCTTATTGATCAATTTCAAAGTATTATGGCTACAGTTTCCCAACACTTTAAACACACTCAATACTTATAGGACTTATTCGAGATTTGCATAAAAAACTCATAGTAAGAATACTATTAGATATTACTCCACTTAAACTTTTCAGAAGCATTAAACTTAAACTATATAACTTATACTAATTCATGTTGCATTGAAATATATATCAAAACTTACTTGGAATGTTGCTCTCAAATGTTACTCATCACTCATCCTTGCCAAATGCAAAATGTTGTGCTAAAAACTCTCAATTTCAACATGCACCCAAAATTTGCACTAACATCAAACTTGTAATACTTAACTAACACTCACAATAACCTTGGACAAATGTTAGTAAAGTATAAGAATAGATAGTGGATAAATAACATGAAAATCAACAAAAAATTTCAAATTCTTCGATTTTTTTGTTTTATTTAATTTTTTTGGATTTGATGGGAGTTTTACAAATCCCCCCCCCCACACTTAAAGAACACAATGTCCTCATTGTGAGACATTTAATAAAAATCAAAAACTAAAGCTAAAGCTAGTCTAAAAATATAATTGAAAAAGAGAAAGTAAATTAAAGAATAAACCCGTTCTATTGCGAAGGAGAATCCGATGGACTAGGAGTGAATTGACAGTTTTGTTTTCTAAAGAATGAAAGTAATTTTCGAATCATCGATTTATTACTTTTCTTTAGAATCTTCATGACTTTCTTCATAACTCCAAGTTTCACTTGGCAATTGTCCAATTTAAGTTGCATGCTCGCCTTCCAATCTTCTGGAGCTTCTTCATCTTTTTCTTCATCTTCTTCTACATTTTCTTTTACGTTCATTGGAGCTTTTCCTTTGCGACGGCTAACGTTGGATTTGATGGTCTGATGGAAGAATTTTCTTGAATCAAGTTGAGTTTCTTAGTGCGGTTGGAGTTGGAGTAGGAGTAGAAAGAATAAACACCATCGTGTTCTTGAAGTAGCCCGGTGTTTTTCAGATAATTCTCATCCATGTAGCGAAAATACTCACCCGGTTGTTGGACATAGGGGAGTTCACAAGATGATAGCGGTTATAATTTCGATCGCTCTAATCTTGCTTCTGATGCTTGTTGAGTTCTTCTTCATCATATCCCATATGATATCCACAAATTCTGCTTTTTGTTTTATCATAGCACAAGAAAGAACAAACAAGTTTTTCTTTTGGACCTTTGTATTCTCTACTTGACAAAATACCGAAGTGGAGAGGTATTTGTGTAGAAGAAGAATGCATTCATCCTTAATAAGTTTGTTAGGAGAGTTTTTGGAATCGAAGACTCTCTTACCCAATAATTCTGCCCAAACTTGATTTGGTTGAAAAGAATCCATCATGCTTGATGAATTGATAATCTCGAAACAGAACCAATTACCTATCATCTCTCTTTGATGATGTATTGTTGTCCTTGATTACGAAATTGAATCACCCTCTTCCTTGAATCTTCATATTCGAATGTCACTAGATATCCGAGAATCCAATCTCGATTTTGTAGAAAACCCAAATTCACAAATCTTGTAAGACCAAGAGTCGATAGGTTTATCTCCATCTCTTCACGGAGATTCAAAGTTTCTAAGAAGACTAAATCGAGGAATATCATCCCGGTGATATCCAACTTGTTGAGCTTCTGAAATCTCTTGCACTCTTCTCTTGCCCTTAAAGGGAAAGGACAATCAAATTCTTCTTGAATTGATAGGGCTCCTCTTTTATTTGTTGCTCTCTTTACACGAGTCATTTTGGTTTTGTGAAGAAAATATTTGAAAAGGTTTTGAATGTAGAAGGTAGAAGATGAAGAATTTCAGAGATTTGTAAGCTTCTGAAAGGATGTGGTGGCTATGGTTCAACTTGGACCTATTTATAGAGGTTTAAGGTGTCTCTAATTGGTCATAATTGATAATATAGCCGTTTATGCTCAAAAGTAGCCGTTAGTGGCGGTTACGGACATCTATCGCATGTCTGATCGCTATCTGTAACGGTTACAATTTGCCTATGTCGCGATCGCGAAGGCCAGTCGTGATTGTAATCTTCATGATAGAAACAGAATGTTTTAATATCCAATATTCACGAGCATGAATTGTGTCGCGGTCACGATCTTCTTATTCTTCAAATTTCTTCAATTTTTAGACTTGCACCTATAAAAACTTAGAAACAAGAACACAAACAAACTTTGTTAAATACAAAAGATAAATATTTACTATTATACCTTGATTAATCATGGTGAAGATAGCAATTGAACATCAACTTCTTGTTGTTCAAATTTTTCATTTCATATTCAACAAATATTTACAAACTAAGAATGAAACACAAACAAACAAACAAACAAGAAAACAAACAACAAACAAACAAACACAGCTAAACTTAAAAAGAAACACTACACAAGGTTCTAATCTGAAAAGAAAATAATAACTATTCATTCAGGAGTTAACAATTCAATCATCTGATCAATCTTATAACGTGACTCCCGCAGATCTCTTCCAACATCATACACCAAAGTATGGATGTTGTTAATCTTGCGATGAATAGATATTTGATCTTCCATTAATTCATTCAACTTCCTCTTAAGATTGGCTGAACTACTCCTTTCTTCCTTCGCGATTTCTCTTCCTCGCTTTTTATCAGCTTCTACTCGCTCATCCCATGATTTCCAATCATAGGTTATCCCATTTTCACCAATGCACTTAGTTAAAAATCCTTACTTGAAGAAATTTCCGTAGTTAGTTCTAGAATTTCATCTTCGTCAGTAAAGACTTCTACACAACAAGGTAATCTTCCAATTTGTCCTAACAAATTTTCCATTATTCGACACCCATATGCTATCATACCAGGATCAATTGCAGTAGATATAAGAGTCCCCATCATAATTCCTGATACATCCACAGGTAAGCCATTCCAAACTGCTTCCAAGATAAACAATTCTTCAGGAATGATTGTGTCGGAACTAGATCTACCGAAAAGTGCACTACTTAGAGAGAAGTGTAACGCAAGCCAACAGGGCTCTTGGATCCACCGGCTATAGGCAGATTCCTGTTTGTATTCATCTTTTCCAGTAAGGCGATTCCAAGTTGGTAGTGGATCCTAACCAGGAAGCATTTTGTAGAAACAATCTTTAGGGAATCCCAAATCTACTCCAATTTCTTCCTCGACAATTTATACTTCTTCCCTTGATGATGAAATTCTAAACAATCCATCTTAGCATTTGCCCAAACTAACGATATCAACATCTCCTTACAGTTATCTTCGCTGTACCCAATATTCATAGAGGAATTAAGAACGAAGTTTAGAATCCTAAGATAATACATTACCCTCACATAGATTCCTAGATGAATGAAACTATTCTTATGGATAACATAAGACCTTGTGAATTCTGCATCTCTGATGGTTTTGAAATGATCACCTTCCTCTCGAGAGAGAATAGGAAAAAGGTGCTTCATACCACTCTTGCAGATCCGAAGGAGGAATGAGAATAGATTGGTTAGAGTGTACCATTTTGAAGAAAAGGATTGGTTGATATTCAAGGTTTGGAACAAAGATTTTGTCTGAAGAATAAGGAATTTCTTATTTCAGAAGTGAAGGATTATGAGAATTCGCATTCTATATATAGAATTTGAGAGAAACCGTTGAAAAATTGCTCAAACTGCTACAGTTTTCACTCATGTCGTGATCATGATCCTAGGTCGCGAACGTGACTAAACTAAAAACAAGAAACAGAAAGTTTTAACAGGAATTCACAAGCAGAATAGAAGTCGCGAACGCGAATAGGGAAAATAGAAGAAAATCTTCTATTTGTCAAGAATTAAAATGAAATATTATGATGTCTCACCTCCAAGATGATTATTTCATAATCTTTTCATATCTAGAATAAGATTATAAAATTGTATAATGTGGGAAATGAAATAAATAGATGTTATTAATCTCTAGAAAGCACTTGTCTTCCCCGACAACGGCGCCAAAAACTTATTCACAAGGTTTCGACTTTAATAACTCCTAGAATTTTTTATTTAATAATGAAGCCAAAAACCTTGTCTCCCACTTTCCTATGGATAAGATATAAGTTCAAAATATGAATAGGTGTTGTCAGTGCCGCTTATCAAAATAGAAAAATGGTGACCACTACAAGTATATAGTTACGATGTAGTTTTAAAAGATATCGATCCCACAGGGAAGGACTAGCTCTAAAGATCAATAAGAAAAATGGAATGAAGAAAATAAATTATTTTTGGATTTTAGTTGGGAGGATTAGATTAAAGAATGGATAGATATATGTATGGAAGACTAGAGATTCTAAATATATAGATTTATCCTACGAAATAAGTATAGCAAAGAAAACATGCAAGTTCAACAAAGTTATTATGTTCACTAGACTAATTTAACGTAATCGGTTCTAGACACTCAGATGGTTAATGATTCACCACAGAGCAACACATGAAATGACTTTTCTAAATCTAGTGCAAACAAATTAAGACGATTATATAAACTTGGACAACAATATTACTATGCTTAGTACGGTTTGCTCTCACATAACCACATTTAGCAAGTTACCATTCCAAAAATATTAGCTCACTAAACAGCGTTAAAATCACAGATCCAGTGATTATACACAATCTCGTTAACCCCGAAACTACTCTTAAAGTTAACTCAAAGGCATATAACTTGATTAATATAAAGGACTCAACACGAAATACGCATTATGACATATAGACATATCATAAACTTCGAAATAAAAAGTATAAGTAGAAAGCAAAGCAAAGTTGTAAGGTATGCAAGTGAAAGCTAAAGTTGATCAAACCGTATCCACTCTTTAATGGGAGTCCTCAATTCCCGCAATTCCTGTGTCTGCTTTGAATTTGGTCTCGGCCCTGTACAGAACCTCTGCTAGGATGCTATTCTTTGCGAATATCGAATAAACGAATGTTGAAGAACGAAAAATTTTATTGATAAGTGATTTGCAAGTACACTTATACAACAATCGCTTGAATATGTAGAGAAATCTAGTGATAGAAACAAGGATTCGAATCACTTAAACATTTTCTCGCTAACACTTATGAACATAGCAAAAACTAAATAATTTCACTCTCTATTTACGCACACACTATATCTCTCACTTTTCTAATTTCGATTCCACACCATGCACGAAGTTTGTAAGGTTTGGAGCCCTATTTATAGAGTTCGAGGGGTTGCCTTTATCCAAATGAAGAGTTTTATCCATTGGCGAAAGATTGCATCACTTCATTGTGATTGGTTGAGAAGCTTTAATCTTATCAACAATGGATAGGTATCTATTCATGATTGGTTGACTTCTGATAAGTGTCTTTTCATTGTTAGTTGATGGCGGTTGATCATTCTTATTTGGTGGTTGGTAATTAAGAAGATTTAACTAAAAAAAGTCCAAGTCGCGACCGTGAATCTTTGTTTGACAATTTTTTGCTTCCGAAGTATATCAAGTCGCGACCGCGAATTGTTGTCACGACCTTGAATTGTATTTTTCTTCAGAATTCTTCTTGTAACTTCACCGATCTTCGATAGCTTCGATCTTAAGCCAAATCTTTAAGTTCCACGCATCTTTTCACACCTTTTTCACTCTTTTTACATAGAATTACACTTTAGATCATTTTACTCCCAAGATTTACCTAGTATCTGCATTTGCACCAAAAACAACTACATACCAAGTGAAATCTTTTATATGAAGTATAAAAATGACTTAAACTATAGTGTTTAGTGTGTAAAATTATATTGATAATAAGTGCAATTATACACTTATCAGTCGTCCCTAAAAATTTGCAGAAAATGGAGGTTGAAAATGAGTGAACCTTTGTATTTTTCACTAATTTGATTCCTTATTTAATTATGTAAATCTTAATTTTTAATTGAATTTGAAATTATTAATTAATTGATTCCTTATTTGATCCAAGATGACTCCTCATTCGACTTTAATCCTAGATTGAATTTAAAATTACTAATTAGATTCCTAATTTATTACTCTTACCATACTTAGAAAAATGAATGATAATTGAAAATTTTAAAAAAAAATATCTAAAGACTATATTTCTTGTCGTTTTTATTTGTTAAAAATTATAGAATTTCTTATATTATTATTAGTTAATTGATAAATTTTTGTTGCTGATTTAGGTTGGTTGATAATTTAATCTTTATTAAGAGCTACCAACACTTTACCAATTAGATATTAGTTTTGAATTTTTTATTTCATAAATTTTTTAGTTAAAATTTGCCCACCCAACAAAGAAATCTTGGCACCGCCCCTGCATTTATACACCATAACCATACCTGAGCATAAGCAAGGGTAGGTCAGGTTCAGGCCACGCTTGATTGGGCCTATCTAAAATTAGTAGTCCAAGCTTGACTCAGCTTGTAAGAAAAAGTCAAGCTCTTGTAAAATAAAAAGTCAGGCTAGTTTCTTAATTTTTAGTTTACCCAAATTAGTTACAAAAAAACAATAATTTTACAAAATTATAGTTTTCCGAAACTTATATACAGAAATGTCTTTCATGTTAGAAATCTATTAGAAATATATTAGAATCTATTAGAATATAAGTTATAAATCTATTATAAATATGTTAGAAATCTATTAGAAACATAGTATATTGTTTATATGTCTTATACGAGATTTCTAGTAGAATTCTAATAGATTTTTTTTCCAAATATTATGCATTTCTGCTCAAAATCTATTAGGTATCTATTAGAAGCCTAGTAAAACACTTTACACTTTAAAATCATGTTGAAATGTATACTATTAGAAATCAAATAGAGGGACCAAAAGAATTATTTCCTATGCTCATCTTCTTCCATGCGATAAAAGCATGTCAATTTCAATGGAATCAAACAGAACTGGAAGAAAAGGAAGAACAAAGATGAAATTGCAAGAAGAGCAACGATTAGAGGAACAACGGCGGTAAGTGGAGGAGCAGCGTATGTTGGCATAGAGACTGGAGGAGAAGCAGCGATAAGAGGAGCAGTGGTAACTAGTCTTGTTCAGGCTTGGTGAGCTTTTTACTAAAAATATTAACACAAGCCCATACTTTAGAACCTCGGGCTCGTGCCGAGCTTGCAAGGTCATTCCCAAGCTCGATCCAAGCCCTTGAATATTATTTTTTATAAATTTTTTTATTAAATCAAATAGAAAAATATATTAAAAGCCAAAATATGTTTATTTAATAACATTTATTGAAATCAAGTATAAAATTTAATAGGATAAAATATAAAATCTTAAAATAATTATTGTTGGACCCAGTAGGGTAATAAATAGGCCAGAGGGGGGTGAATGATTATTTTTAAAGTTCTTTTCACAGCTCAGAATTTAAGTAGAAGTTACCTCTGAAACTTCTTCTAAGTGAACAATTATTTGGAAATTTTCACTCAGAGTCCCTTTTTTATTCAGATGATTGTGAATTAATTTTAGCTTTAGTGGATGGTGAGATGAATGCAACGACAGTAAATATAAGAGATTTAGAAATGTGCAAACATAGATTTTTATCCTGGTTCAGCCTCTACCTGATCCAGTCCTTGGAGACTCTGTCCAAGATTTAATCCAATAGTGATTCTTCTTTTGGTGAAGAAACAAACCAATACAGTGACGATTAAAGTACCATCCAACAACTGCAATAGAAGTGAGCTATACCAATATAGAAGTAACTTCCTTCCTTTATCTAAGGCTCAGAGCTTCTTACTTACATAGTACCTTCCTCTTAAGTTTATAAGCTCCCTCACACTAACTTATCTACCAAGCTAGTGGTTACAATTTGTGTTTTGAAAAGAGATGAATGAGTTTTTGAACTTTATTTTAGTGAAAACTTAGTTACAAACAAATATGTAAGATTGTGTTTGCTTTTGTGATTCAAAAGGGAAGAAGTTGCAGTTGTTTGATGGCTTGATTGCTCTTTTGAATTGTAATTGCTTCACCAACCTTCTTCACATGAGGATAACATCCTTTTATAGAGGAAGAGAATGTTTCCGTTGGGTTTGGAGTCTTTCTCAAAATCTGGCCATTATCTCTTTGAGAGTTTCCATTAGAAATCCATTTAGAAATGGTAAGCCACAACTGAATCCGCGCGATATCTACCAAAGAAATTTTTAGTCCCCACAAATGTATGATTTATCTGATAAGGAATGAAAAAGAATGCTTTTGTTCCTTGGACAAAAACCAAATTTGTCCTTTATTATAGGGAGAGGCTTTTGGCGCACGATGACATTTAATGTGATGTCAGCTCTAGTGATTTTTAGTGTTGAATGACTAAAAAGTCTCTTGAACATCTTCTAGGGTATTTGTCATCTGTTGAAGGGAATAATTCTTCTTCATGTTACGAGTTGAAAGACTTCTAAAATTCTGTGCTTGGTTCCTTCTGAGTTCTTTGATTTTCTGAACTTAGAACCATCAAAACTTTAATTCTTAGCTTAGAATCCAACAATCTCCCTCCTTTTGTTGGTTTTGAGTGAACTTAAGCACAAGGAGAAAGTCTTGCTTTCTCCCTCAAAATGTTAGGCTTATTCTGAGTAATATCAATTTTTATCAATAACCTGTTTTCGTTTATGTATTTAAAGAAGATAGTACAATGCATAGTTGTACTCAGAACAAGAACAATAACTTTTTCATTATAATTTAGAATTACATAATTCATGAATTCAAATAGATGATAAAAAGAAATAGCTAATCTAAGATGTACTAATAGTCCTTTGGCTTATTTGAATCTTGATCCTGGGCATCAATCTCCATGGCTATTGAAGTAGATGCTATTGCCATCTACCTTTCCTAGATGCTGAAGGTAGGGCATAATCATACTATCATGAGAGCATAACTAGGGTATGAGAGATTTGAAAGTTTGGTGCTCATTGAATCAACACTTTTCAGCAAGGCCTTGGATTGATCACTTTATCTTGCGATGATTGTATCTTTAGCCTGTTCAATGGCCTTAGCTAGTCCAGCGACGCTCTTTGTTAGCTCATCTAACATGTCATCTGGCAGCTCATTCTTATAGGTAAAGGTATCATCACTAACCCGCTTCACAGTGCTATCAACAGCCATGATCACTTCAACCCTAATCTCTTTCTTTGAATCCTCATGGCCTTCAGAGTTTCAATTCTGAATTCAATCAAGAACTTCATCACTTCACCAAGTCCATCTTGGATCTTCCCCTTCTTCCATAAAGTGATTACGTTTTACCTTCTCAGCCTTTTGATTTCTTCCTTTGACCCCATAGAGTACTCAATCTGGCATCCCTCAATTGTTGTTCCAAGTATGGAGATAACATCAACAATTTACCTCTGAGACTCAACCCTGTTCCCAGATATCTCATCATAAGTCATCTCTAGCCCCCACTCAACTAGAGTTGATGCTAATTCATTACCACAAGAGTATCCCTTATATCAATGTAGTTGTCTAGCCTAGTTTCTATCAAAGGTTGAAGATGTTGGATCAACTCTGAGCAAATTTGGGAAGCAAGGGGAATCTAGTTTGCCAACTAGATTAATATTTAATCTTGTTCTATGACTAGGGCTACACTCTTAGCAAGTTATCTGTTGAAGGGCATAACTTTAATGTTTACCACGAAACCATTAAGTTTTAGAGCCATGGTGAGTAGATCATCCAAAGTTTTCCATATGTGATGGAGAGAATTAACTAGAATGGAAGTGGAAGCACCAGTTCCTTTAGCAACTTCACCAAACATCCATCCTCTACTATTGAGGGTTTCATCTCTATCAATCCTCTAGGTGAGAGGCCTTCGAAATAGGGTGAGAGTGCTTGAGGGATCAAAAGCAACCCTAGTCTTAGAGGGATTTGAATCTGAATGATTGATTGGGGTTAGTTTGAATTTGGACTTAATCTCCTCAGTGGCCTCAAGAATCTTTAGCTCATCTTCTTCTTCCTCATTCACTTCTTCAACAATAACCCTTTCCTGCTCATTCCTCTTCTCAACCTCCACAGGCTTCTTCTTAATTTCTTCCTTTTCCTCTTTCTCTTCCTCATCCTTCTTTTCCTTGTCCTTCCTTATTACCTCATTCTGCTTTTGCTCCTTAGTGATTGCAACCCTTGGAGATTACACAAACTCACTGGCATTCTCCGCTTTTGATGAGAGAACTATTTGCAAGATTTTGACTATACTCATTCCGAAAGACGTATACCTGGTAACGGTGTCAAAAACTTGTTCCCACTTTTCTACTGATAAGATAAAAGTTCTAAATATGAACAGTTGCTGCCAATACCGCTTATCAAATAGAAAAATGATGATAACTGCAAGTATACAGTTACGATGTAGTTTTAAAAGATATTGATCCCACAGGGAAGGAATTTATTTCTAAGGACCAACTAGAGTTACGGAACAAAAGAAAATATAATAAATTGTAGGGCTTTGAAATGGTGGATAGATGAATAGACAGATGAACAGATTAGAGAAGATGTAAACTATATAGATATTCCCTAAGAGCAAGTATATTAGAGAAAAACATGCAAAATCATCAAGAATATTTCATACACTAGATAACTTTAACAAACTTGGTTCTAGACGCCCAAATATTCAACAATTCACCACAGAGCAACACATGAAATGAATTTTCTAAATCTAGGGAAATGAATTATGACGCTTATAAAAACCTGAATAACAATATTAGTATGCTTTGTACGGGTCGCTCTCACATAGTCATATTTAGCAAGTTACCACTCCAAAAATGTTGGTTCACTAAACAGCTTTATGTTCACAGATCTAGTGATTATACACAATCTTTTTAACCCCAAAATCACTCTTAAAGTTAACTCGAAAGCTAGATGAAATACCTGTTATGACACATAGACATGTTATAAACTTCAAAATAGAAAGCATAAGTAGAAAACAAGGTAAAGTTGTAAGGTATGCAAGTGAAAGCTAAAGTTCATCAAACCGTATCAACTCTTTTAATGGGAGTCTTCAATTCCTGCAATTCCTGCGTCTACTTTGAATTTTGTCTCGACTCTTACAGAACCTCCACTAGGATGCTATTCTTTGTGAATATCGAATAAATGAATGTTGAAGAATAGAAACTTTTATTGATAAGTGCTTTGCAATTACACTCATACAACAATCGCTCGAATTTGTAGAGAAATCTAGTGATCTAAATAAGATTCAAATCGCTTATACATTTTTCTCACTAACACTTTGAATGTAGCGAAATCTAGAAAATTTTCACTCTCTATCTATGCATACACATTTTCAACTATCACCGTATATCATCCACCACATGAAAATGGTTAAGATTGAACCCTATTTATAGAGTGCAAAGGGTTGCATCTATCCAAACAAAGAGTCGTGTCCATTGGCTAAGGGTTGCATCACTTCAATGTGATTGGATGCAAGGTTTCATCCTCATCTACAATGGAAAGGTAACTTTTCATGATTGGTTTGCTTCCAAAAGGTGTCTTTTCGTTTGACAGTTGATGGCGGTGGATCATTTTTATCCGGTGGTTGGTAGTTGAGAAGAGTTAACCAAAAACCATCACAAGTCGCGAGTGCGATATGCATGTCACGATCATGAACATTTGTTGGTAACTTTCTGTTTATGAAGAATTACAAGTCGTGACTGCGAATGGGTGTCACGATCGTGACATGTGCTTTTCTTCATAATTTCTCTTTGCAACTTTGTCGATCTTTGACAACTTCAATCCTAAGCCAATTCCTTGTATTCCATGCATCTTTTTGCACATTTTTCACTCTTTTTACATAGAATTCCATATCATTTTACTTCTAAGATTCACCTAGTTTCTGCACTTGCATAAAAAACAACTACATACCACGTGAAATCTTTTATATGAAGTATAAAATGACTCTAAACCATGGCGTTTTATAATTGAAAATATCAAGATAATAAGTGTTATTATACACTTATCACACCCCCACACTTAACTTTTTCCTTGTCCTCAAGGTAAACACAACAAAAGTGTATAAAATAGTAATTCAAGTTCGTACCTCATTTGGTGAAAAGACTATTGCAGTGAGTACCACATTCCCATGTTGCATAAGATTCAAGTAAAACTTTGAAATTTCCCACAAATTAGTAATGTGCAATTTATATAGTCCAGTTGCATACCTTGGCTCTTAATGGAGGGCCAACCGAATTGCGTCTTCATATAAGCGTTATATTTTTACTCGAATATTTCCTTTTCTAAAGCATAGTATAAAGTATAAAGGATAAAGGGAGCACACTTTGAAAAGATTGATCTCAAGGAATTTTTTGGTAAACTAGGATGCTAAAACACTCTTAGTGGTTGCATTTTATGCTTCATACCACTCTCCTCTTTTTTTAGTGGTTGCATTTTATGCTCCATACCACTTTCTCTCATTTTTTTTCTTTTAAGCATATGTTTTTGAAGTACAGATTTGTACTTTGCACCCATTTTTTGTGCTATGCTACATTTTCTTTTTTCACTCATTGAATGGTTGCAGTTTCTGCTCTGTACAATTCCTCGCCTTTTGCATAACTCATTGGTTATCCTCTCTTTCTTTTGATTTTTCTCTCTTAATACCCTCATCCTTTATTGATCACTTCAAAGTATTATGGCTAAAGTTTCCCAACACTTTAAATACACTCAATACTTATAGGACGTATTCGAAAATAGCATATAAAACTCATAGTAAGAACACTACTAGATATTACTCTACTACTAACTTATCGGTAGCATTAAACTAAAACTATATAACTTGTACTAATTCATGTTGCATTGAAATTATATCGAAAATTACTTGGAATGTTGCTTTCGAATGTTACTTACCACTCATCCCTGCCAAATGCTAAATGTTATGCCACAAATGCTCACACTCTCAACGTGCGCTCAAACTCGAAACAAAAAATTTTGTTCAAAATTTGCATCAACATCAAACTTGTAATACCTAACACTCACAATAACCTTGGAACATGTGTTAGTATAGCATAGGTATGGATATTGTATAAATAACATAAAATCAAGAAAAATTTTCTTCTTCAGTTTTTCTAATTTATTCAATTTTTTTGGATTTTTGGGATTTTTACAAATGTCCCCCCACACTAAAGAACACAATGTCCTCATTGTGAGACATTTTATTAAAAATGAAAAACAAATATGAAAAACACACAAATGAAAAGAAAATAAAAAGAAAAAGAAATTGAACCCATTTTCAATCATTTGAACTTGAATCTGGAGGACTAGGCGAGATATCCAAATTCATCATCCTGAAGTATGAATTCAACTTATGGTTCAAAGAAATGTTAGATTGTGTAAGTTGATGAACATCTTGTTGTATAGAAGCGATATCTAGACAAGCTTTATTGACATCACAGACGAACTTTCCTCTCCAAGTATCTTCATTTATACTCCCGGAGGTTTATCTTGCTTCACTACTTCCGAATCGAACTTCCTCAATTCTTTCGTTGGGTTGATTTTCTCGAGAAGTAGATTCTTCTATTCGTCTCAACTTTCTAACCCTTACTCCATATGGTAAAAACATAAGTTTTCCTTTATCTTCCTCAACTATTCTTGCTCTCTTTATGTAAATCCCTCCCATAGAGTTAAATTTCTCTCGAGGATTATATCGATACGCTAGTTAATTCTTTGCTCCCAAAATAATTCCGCAGATTGTATTTGCCCCTCCAACTCTAGCCTTTTTATGTGTAGTAAGACTAGTGATGGATTCCAAAATATACATCGAAAACTTTGGTCTTAATTGCGAAACCGCGCACACTAATGTAACCAAATCTTTCATCAACACTTTGGTAGTTTCGTGTCGGAAGAAAAGACATTGAGAAATAAACTTATGGAGGTAAAGAAGTCTGTTGCTCCGAATGTTCTTGTTGGATGAGTTTTCGACATCGTATCGATCCAATTCCGTTAACTCCATCCAAACATTCGTTAAATCATAATCTTCTTCCTATTCTATTTATTCATAAGTTTCTCCTAAACCAAACCACTCAATCAAATCCATTAAATTAAACTTATACCCCTCTCCTCCATTCCTAAATTTCCTTTTCAAGAAATTCCCAACCTCTTGAACAGTCATCAAAAACTCAAGGACCCATTCCTCGTTAAATAGAAAATGCATATTTACAAAGTTATCCAACACAAATAGTGAAAAATATTCCTCTACTTCCGCATGAATCCTAGCATCAATCGCAAAAGTAGGATCATAGAAGAGTGTACCTTGGATATCGAAATTCTTCATCCTCGTGTATCGCTCAACTTCTTCGTCACTATAGATGGGAAAAGGACATCCATATTTGGTTTGTTGATAAACCACTTGTTCTTTCCCTTGGTTGCTTCTGATTTCTTGGGAGCCATTGAAATTTAATTCAAGAATTTCAAAGAAAGATTTGTGTTTTGATTTTAGAAAAATAGAGAATATGCTTTGAAAGAGATAGTAGTTGTGTAAAAGAGTGATTGATTTGTGAAAATCAATTAGGAAATTAGTTATATATAGGAAATAGGGTAATTATTGTTGTTTCAATGGATATATTTGATTTGTAATTGTTAGAAATAGAGCCGTTACAGCAATAACTGGTGTGAAATCGCACATGTCGCCATCTCGAAAGATAGTCGAGATCGTGACTTTCTCCATGTAGAAACAGAATGTTTTAACAACTTAATTCACGAGCATGAAACAGGTCACGAACGTGAAATGTTCAAAATCCAAAAACTTTTCACTTTTCTTTTATTTTAAAACGGCACTAACTTAAAAACATACAAAAACAAAACAAAATAAAATATGCTACTATATATATATATATATATATATATATATATATATATATATATATATATATATATATATATATATATATAGAGCAAGATAAGAG
>CATIWQ010608151.1:0-16232 GCA_949673415.1 Euphorbia schlechtendalii | reverse complement strand
GGTATAAGTGGATCAGCTTAAAGACTACAAAAAGGGAAAAGACTCAAGGTGGATTATTATTTTCATGTAACATTTTGACTTATTAAATAATGGCATGTACTAGTTAGTGTGAGGAGTGAGTATTGTATTTTGATAATACTTGGAGTTTTCGAATTTGAATATTGGAAATAAATTTGTTTAAGTATTAATGTGAAATATGATGATTTGATAAGTTACTGTTATAAGTTACTGTTACCGTGACACTCCCGATCCGGGGGTGTTACAATTGTTATTATAGTGGAAGAAAAAAATCGGAGTTTGTCTCGTGATTTTTCCCTAATTTCAATTGGGTTTTCCATATAAAAATCTTTATGTTCCTTTTTATATTCCGCTGCTATAGTTTTTCTCGTAATATTGTTATTAGTCCTTATAATTGATGAATTCGTTAAATTGAGATTTGAATCCTTTACCCTCTGCTAACTTTTCTATTAAGAAAAGCAGTCTTACCAAACTCTGCAATCTTGAACAACACTTTTCAAACTTAGTTGAAAAAAATGTACTTTGACAATTGAAAGTTAACGTAACTTTGTGTAAACTGTCCCATCTACTTTAGGAATGAGATAAAAAAAACATTTCTTTGTGTATAATTTTGTAATTATTTACCATGTGACTTTACTTTGGGATCTACAATCTCTTGTCTTTTAGTAGATTTCAGAGACTATCATTTAATTATGAGAGTAGACTGATGTTGATTAGTGTAGTCCAGTTATCCTTCTAAGTAGTCCTTGCTTCTGATTCCAACATATATTGCTTATCTGCATTTTTCTTCTAATTACAACTTAATCCGTTGCTTTTACTTTCGTGTTATATCAGCGGTGCTGAGTAAAATCTTGCATTTAACTTCAACATTATGTTACTCCAACGGTGCTAAGTAAAATCTTGCATTTAAGTAATATGAATTTGAAATACTCGAGTCTGACTCAAAAAATAATAATTTATTTATTATATTTACTAATTAATTATATTAGATTTTTTATATTCTAGTCTATAACTATATGTGACATTAAAACATATCTATTTGTATTTTTATTTCTATTTATTCCAACTAATATTTTATTTACAAAAAAATCCACAACTGTAGGCTAGGAATGACTTCTAAAAGCCAGTCCAAAACCAGCCCAAATCGAAGCTTTAATATGTAGACCGGGCTCTGAGAGAGATGTTTTTAGCCAGATAAAATCCTGGCCCGAGTCCTACCGACTGACCAATAACTCGATACAATACAACTACGGTGCAAATTTACACAAACCCTAATTTTTGGGCTATAGTATCGTCCTCTTCATTTTCCAATTTCCAAAGCGCAAACGAAATTCAGGTAAGTTCTCTTCTTCTCCAGCTTCACCATATTACAATCTCTCTTCTTCTACCGCTCCATCATATTACAATCTCTCTTCTTTTCAATCTCTGTCTCGTTGATTTTTTTAACCGTATTTCGTTGGAATTCTGTCAAATTGGTATCATTTCATGAATATATTTTCCTTTACTTTTATATTTTTGACTTGAAATTCAGCATGCAATGGAACGAAATTCAGTTTCCATATGTAAATAGATGAGAGATATTTGTAGAAACGCTTATCGCCTGCTATTATTCTTCATGATCCGGCTTTTGATTTTACATCTGAGATAATTTTTTTTTTGTTTTTGGTTGTGATGCTTATAGATGATAGATCATAGCTTAACGCCAAGTAACCTTTCTTGATTTTGCTTACTATTTTTTGTATAATACTGTCTTAGATTTGTACTTTTTCTGCAGCAATCATGACAGACGAAAATTCCAATGATTTGAAGGACGAGGTGGCCGAAGTAAGTTCATTATGTTTTTATTCTTACCATTTGAAAAACAATCATCAAAGCATGAAATTTTTAAGCAGATTTGCCTTTTTCCAACACAATATGATGTTGATGCTTTGCACATTGCCGAATGATCAATAAATCCACTACTAGCAGTGTACTTAAAGTCTGTCCAGTCATCATTTTTTATTAGAAAATTGAATCAGTTAAAATATGCAATTCACCTGAACAGAGAATGGTGATAAGAACTTGAGTGATTATAATCATGGATAGAGATTTATATTTTATGCAGTTAGAAAAGTAAATGTGCAGTTTTGCAGTTTCACGGTATCAAGCTTTCGCGTGTTAATTAGTTGAAGGATGTGTTATTAGTAAGCGTTTGGGTGACTCGATGTTGGGGAGCCTTGCCAGCTTTTGGGCGCTGTGCCTTCTGGGAGGTGCTGTGTAGGCTAGCATTTTCAGGCTAAGATGGAATTTTGATTTTTTTTTTCGATATAGAAAGTAAAGAATTTTATAAACATAGAAAGGAGAGAAATTAGCAAGCTGAGATCAAAATCGGAATGCTAAAATCCTAAATCCAAAGTAATTTTAACGTTGCCAGCCAACTATCTTAAATAAATTAAGATTAGAATAGAAATGGTCCAATTTAAATTCTCAATTAAGATTATCACCATCCAACTTTTAACACAAAGGTCTACATGTGTTTCTGCCAACATCTAATCTAAAATGACTTTATTACTGCAAAAAAGAGAGTGGCGTTTTTATTCAAGAGTACAGTTCTCAACAATATAACTTCAGCTTTAATTCAATGGTTCTAGGTATCCTGAATTAAGATTAATATTGAAGGTATTTAGTTAAGTTTTTGTTTAAAAATTAAGTTATTTTTTAGTTTTCATTAATTTAAAGCATCTATGATGTGATTAGTTAGAGTTGAAGATTTTTATTCTATTTTTTATATTAATTTATTTTTGTTATTAAGTAGCGCCTTGCTTCACTCAGGAAGGCCCTGCGATGATGCCTTGGGAAATTTGGGACTGTAGCGCCTCAATGGCGCCTAGCCCTTTTTAAAACACTGGTAGAAGACTATAATCTTGGAGACTCTTTATATGATAGTGATATGATAATCTGATAAATTTTTTCCATTCGTCATGTTAGATGATATTAATTTGTGAATGTATTTCATCGATCTTATAGGTTTTCTTCTTTGCAGCTCGCCCCCTTCGATCCTACCAAAAAGAAAAAGAAGAAGAAGACTACTGTGATGCTGGAAGGCACAGATGATTCCGTAGATACACTTACTGATAAAACTGAATCCTTATCAGGTTGCTAAAGTGGAAAATTCTATCTCCGTTTGATGTTATTCACTTCATGAAGTTTTTCCCAATGGCTTGGCATGAAAAAGGCCCATATTTATATTTTTATTCTGATTTAATCTATCTTTAATTACAGTCTCTGATGGAGTAGCTGGTACATTTGCTGGTTTGAAAAAAAAGAAGAAGAAGCAGGTAAGTTTATATGTTGTTTGCCATTCATTATAAACAATTTGTTTTGGTTTGGCTGTATATTGGTGTCTGACACTGTACACCTGCTGGCACTTTTGTAGGTAGAAACAAGTATTTTGGATGAAGAACCTGCTGATGGTGGGGAAGGTTTAGAAGGTGAGAATTTCAATATCTTTGAATGCATATGTTTTTTTGTAATATACTGCTACTACTAATCAAATAACATAGTTGATAAAGGCGTGATTATGCCGCCTCAAGAAGGGGGCGCAGCCCAGCACCTCGCCATGCCCCAGGCGTGTGGCATACCATGGGTGCACTCCTTCCCCCTTGGCGTGCTTGGGTGTGTCTAGGTGTGCCTTTAGTAAAGCAAAGTAATAATAGTTGTTTTTTCCTCTGGTTTTTAGATTCGGGATCTCGGGATTGGGGAATTTGGGGAGAAGGGGTATTAAGAAAGAAATTTGATTTACCCATTTATTGTAGGTAGGAGATAATGATTTTTTTAGTTGATTGCAGGTAGGAAAAATGGAATTATTTGAAATCCTGTTAATATTGATTGTCCCACAACAGTGGAAAAATTAGTTTTCCTTCCTAATTTCCGCTTTAGTAACTCAATTATCATTTAATTTCTTAAAGACAATTGAATACCAGTGTAAAAGTGTGATAAATTTTGAACTAAATGCTAATACAAATATTGAAAAAGTAAAAAGCCTAATAAAATTCTTTTCGTAAATCAGAGTATCTTAGGAGTATAATTTATATGTGTAATTTTTTTGTGACTGGCATACCTCAGGCTCGTGCCTTGCCTTTGGGTGCGCCTGTTGCCTGGACTCCTTGTGCTTTTAAAAACCATGTCTGAAGGTACACATACCATGTTTTTCCTTGGTTAGATCATGGGGGAGATGATGAAGGAGAAGGACTTATGCCGCAACAACAGCTATATCCATGGGAAGGGAGTGATCGTGATTATCTGTATGAGGAGGTATGTTGTGCTTTTGAGTTTAATTGCTTCTCTCTTCTAATTTGTAGTTCTTTTTGAATGTTGTTCTATTTGCTATTGACTTTTTAGTTATGAACTCTCTACATCTATGTTCTAAATGGAGCTGCAGAAAGCTTGGGGAGCTTTTTGCCATAAGACTAAAGTACAGCTAAATGTATTTCCCTAAATTGATGTTAACAACCCATAGAGGTGGAAATGGCATTAGGCATCATTTCTCACAGGAGCTGTGTTGTTTGAGCTGTTCAATTCTCTATTCTATTCTTAATTCTCATTCCTATCAATTTTGAATGCATGGGATGAATGACAAATGAATCTGCAATCAAAATGAGCAATATATAATGCTAACTTGAGTGACTGGATGAGAATATATCTTTCTGGTTAATCCTTTTCTAACGGGCCTATAAGCTTTGAGTGACTCAAATTGGCCAGTCTTTTATTTTCTTTTTGCATGTTCTTTGCTGTTATCTCATGATATTTAATTGTAAAATTTATTGACTTTTATCACCTATTACTGTAGCTTGGTATAATATTTTTGCAGTGTGTCTATCAATATACACACTATTGACTATCTGAAGTTGAGGGTTGTTGTACAATATACTAGAATTATTTAAATTAATAATGTATTATGGTGTAGAGAATATTTTACCATACCATACTACACATTTTCAATGGGCCAAATATATAATGTTTTATATAACTCATTTTATTGGTTTCTTCCCTCTTTTACATGCATAATTATCATGTTCAATTATTTTTGACTATCTAGCTCATCTTTTCTATTCTTAATCCTTCTTTTGTGTAATCAGAAATTCTGTTCTAAGTTTCACAAACTATACATTAGTGTCCACCAGAAAGAAGTATAACTCAGGCTTGGCCTTAACAATCAATTATTATAGCTGGAAAAGTTTTAGTGGTTAGTGTCTTCTATGTAATTGAGAATTAAAAGAAGAGATTTGCTTTGGACTCAGAGCCCTTTATTATTGATATCTCAATATGTAGTTCTGAATTTGTAATTTTTATTTAGCTGTCATTTCATATAAAATTACTTAAATCATATGCTCGACTATTTTAGTTGCGGGGCTGAGGATACACTTGTCATATATTTGAAAAGTCGCGGAGACTGACATTCTGTCTTTTTGTCAAATGTCACTGCAGCTTCTGGGTCGGGTCTTCAACATTTTGCGTGAGAACAATCCAGAGCTTGCTGGAGATAGGCGAAGAACTGTTATGAGACCTCCGCAGGTTCTTCGTGAAGGGACGAAGAAAACTGTTTTTGTGAATTTCATGGATCTTTGCAAAACGTAAGTATTTTTCGTGTCTCTCTAAAATCTGAATGAGCCTGAACCAAGAACCATGATTTGTGCTGCATTAGTTTGTTATTCTCTGTAGCTTTATCTAGAATCATGTGGTAATGATTGCGGATGTTGCGGTATCTGTCGAGGTCTGTGAATGAGCCTTTTTCCATTTGGGGAATTATTGAATGTATCGTCATATAAGTTCACATCAACTATTTGTGTTTAAATTTGTGCTGATTGATTATGTTGGAGATGTGAGTACTATTGAGGTGTGCAATTGGCATATGTAAACTGACTTTGTTATGTGCTCTGCTTGAAATTGAATTTCATGATTTGTTTCTTTTGTTGTAAAACTTCAGAATGCATCGGCAGCCAGACCATGTAATGGCTTTCTTACTTGCTGAGTTGGGAACAAGTGGGTCGCTTGATGGACAACAAAGGCTTGTTGTAAAGGGGAGATTTGCCCCAAAAAATTTTGAGGGGATCTTGCGTCGATACATCAGTATGCCTCTATTCTTCTATCATCAGTCTTAGCTTATTTTATGATTTTTTAATTTCCTGAGACTGATTTCTTTGTTTTCAGATGAGTATGTCATTTGCCTCGGTTGTAAAAGTCCAGACACCATACTTTCAAAAGAGAATCGTCTCTTTTTCCTCCGATGTGAGAAGGTAAGATACTAAAAGATAGCAGAATTATTTATCCTCATGATATCAGTTACATTTTAGGTAGTTCTTAGAAAATATGGTAAATTGACCTTGATTATTAATGCTTTACGATGAATAACGTACCCAGTTGAAATAGTAGTTCCTTTTTAGCCAGCCATCTTTGCCAGTGTGCTCAACACTCTTACTAACACTAATATCCTCAACTGTGGCTAGACAGTTGCTACTTAAGAGTTAATGCTGAGTTGCTATTTAATAATATGCTTCTCTCAAAGTCAGTAAGATAACAAATTTCGGAAGCTCCATTTATGGTCATGGAATCCTTGGCATTTTTCTGATGCGGACTTATAGACACAAGCCATAGTTTGTTGTTATCTTTCTCTTTCATTCTAAAAAATTCTTCATCAAGCAAAAGCTTCAGCTCAGTATTTCCTTTTCCTGTCTTGGAGTTGAACATCAGCTCTTTGATCTGATCCATCTTATGACGTCATCTGATCGACACCTTCAAAGCTAAAATCTAGTTTCCGAACTACTATAATTCTCTTTTTCTGACAACTACTGTGATTTATTTTTTCTGATCACTATGACTGAAATTTATATTGGCAAAGATCTATTTATTATCAATAATTTGATTTTAATCTTCTATATTAATTGTAATACTTTTTCGAAGATTTCGTACACAGATAATCTATTTATGCTTACTTTTGAAACTAACCTTGTATATAAATAGCCTCTTCATCCTGTGTTCAACTTCTTTTTCTCAAGTTTAACTTTTTTACTCCTTGATGTTTTGTTATTGACATTCTTGTGCTATTTTTGCAGTGTGGTTCTGGACGATCAGTTGCACCGATTAAAGCTGGTTTTGTTGCCCGTGTTGGCCGCAGGAATGCAGGGACTTGAGCATTTTGAATCTAATATGTGGTTGTTTGTGTTAGCTAAGATAAATCTCAAGATTCTACCCTCATGAGTTGATTAGATGCGGAACTTGTTTCACATTTTCAGGATATCTCTGTTTGATACATTGATTGATTCGAACATACTACTCTCTTTTGCTTGCTAAATGATGAGTTTTTCTCGCATTATAAAGAATTGTGTGGGTTTAGAAATGCAATAATTCGGTTTTCGGTTCTTTTAATAAAAACTGAATTTAAATCGAATTGAATTGTAGATAAATTTATACATAAAAAAAACATATATTTGATTGTTAAAGGTGATTAAAGAAAATACAATAATTTTTCCACTTCAATATTCTGAGTATTAAGGTCACAATCTTAATCTTAGTATTCTCAATTGAATATTTAGTTTTATCTCAAAATTTGTAGTTTGTAAAGACGATTATTATCGTTCAATTAAATTAGTGCTTGAGTTTTATTTTTGTTTAATTAGAGTTGTCATAAATATGTAAAATCCTAAATTGTGGCCAATATATTGTCATTATCTTATTAAAGTTAGACTTTTATTAACATTTGAGATTATGCAGGATTATACACGAAAGATCCTTTTTTGGTTCTCTCTTTAGCCCTATATCTCTTATCTCTAGGAGGTCTTCCAACTTGAAAAGTAAGTTAAAATAAGGGGAATTTTCTTTTTTATTTGTTACCATGAATGTGTCACAAAAACATAAAATATAAGTATTTTATTTAGTGATGCACACATTTTATCAATTGATTAATGTCCTTGTCGTAATTAAATACACCACATCAAGTATACTTTTGTTTAGTGTCATGGATTTGGTAACTGAATCGAAATGAAAAAATCACCGATGCATATTTGGTTCCGTTTGTTCCCTAAAATAAATCAGTTTAGTAGGTTCGGTTTTTGAATTGAAACAAGTTTTGCTAACCCTTAATATAATATCATGATATGTAGTATTAATTTTAGTTCACTTTCTTTGTCCCAGTGTTGAATGGAAAATATACTTATTGGCTTTTTACGTTTTTGTATACCTTATCCTTGTAATTTATTACTCCTGTTATTAATAAAGTCTACGAGGCATTTTTGCTAATTTTATTAATTGGTGGGTTTGAACTATTATTTTCAAACCCGGATAGGTCATCAAACCGGTGAAGTGAGTGAGTCATGAATTTATACTTCAAACGGATTAAATCGGTGATTGAATCGGATTTCTAACAATATGTTAAAATACTAATATTTTTAATAACATGATATTATACTTGAGTTATAGTATTCTAATAATTAGTAATATTTTTATTCAAATAAAAATAAAACTCAACATTAGTAATTAATGTAATTTGGTGAAAGAAATGTTATTAATTTAGTATTAGGCCAAATTTAGTTCAAATGAAACCATGTTTGATAAATTAAACAAATAATAAATTGTTTTGGTGCGATATGAAAACTACACATGTTGGTTATTGTAGCATGATAGAATTTTAAAATTTATATAAGGCTTAATGCATCGACATCCTCATGAACTTGTTCAAACAAGGCTGTTGTCACCCTGAACTTTCAAATGTGACAGATAACCCCCTGTACTTGTCTAGAACGTGTCACTTTACCCATTCGTAAAAATATCGGCTTCAAGAACAAGAAGATGAACACGACGGGTCAAGAATCGATACAATATTGTCGCTAAATTCCTCAACGTTTAAATTTCTATCTCTGAACGTCTTGGAATCTGTCGCCAACGGGAAGATTCGAAAGATATGAAGAGAAGAGAAATTGAAGTTCAACGACCTCGAAAAGTTTGCAACATCTACTTCGCTAAGCTTCAAGTATAAATAAAAAACTGAAGTAGACGTTCAAACTTGGTGAATCAACTTGAATTTCTTATAGAGCTAAAACTCTGCGAAATTACTCCCAGCTTCAAGAAATTCCAAACTCAAGCAATCAGCAAACATCAATTCCAAATCTGTTTGTAATAGAGAGAAATACTTAGATTTAACATTGTAAGGATTCAATGTTTTTATAAGTTGAATTCAGTCAGCAATCTTTTATTCAAATCTGAGTGTCAGTTTGGGAAGGGTACCCAAACTGAGTTGAGTGGTAGTTAGAAAGGAAGGTACTTTCTATAAAAGTGTGTCTACCCGCTGTAAAGGCTGCATTGCCTAAGTAAGGAATAAGCACTAGTGGATTAATGCTGAGAAAAGGTATCCAAGGACTAGAGGTAGGCTCGAGACCAAACCAGGATAAAATTCAGGTGTTGAAGTTCAGAACTTGTGCTTTTAACTTTTATTGTGTCTTGCTCATACATCATTTTATCTCTGTTTAGTGATTTTCTTGAAAAACCAATCCTAAGCTAAGTCGAGTACTCAGCAAGAGATTGTAGATAAACTATGCCAGCGAAGCTGAGCAGTTTATAAAGTTTTTATATTGCAACTCAACACGCATATAAAAACTTAACTTGGCGAAACAAATTTTTATAAATCTCAAAAATTAACCAAGATTCACATTCACTCCCCTCTGCGGTTTTTTACAAGCTGTCTAAGGATCAACAAGTGGTATCAGAGAGGTTGCTCAGCTTATAAACTAATCGTGTTTGAGTCAAGATCCATAAATGGCTTACAATAACTATGATTCTGGTTCCGGTCAAGCAGTTCTCTTTAAAGGAGGGAATGTTTGTTACCAGACCACCTCTTTTTGATGGTAATCATTACACGTTCTGGAAAAATCGCATGAAAAAATTCATCCAGTCACAAAGCATGCAGGCTTGGCTCGCTATCGAGCTTGGCCCCAGAGTTCCCACTGTTGTGAGGAACGGAGTTCGTGTTCTAGTAGATCCAGAGGACAACGACGATGATGATTTGAGGCTTCTCAAAGAGAATGCCACATCGATTAATTACTTACACTATGCACCAGATCTTACTGAGTTCAACAGGGTCTCAAAATGTGATATAGCATAGGAAATCTAGAAGAAATTGGAGATTACATATGAGGGGACTGACAAGGTTAAGGAGTCGGTGATCAATCTCATGCTGAGGGAGTATGAGATATTCTCCATGGGCGCCAGCGAGGGTATTCAAAGCATGAATACTAGGTTCATTAACATCGTTAATAAACTGAAGAGATTGGGGAAGGAGTTCACTGAAGAGGAGCTCGTAAAAACGATTCTGCATACTCTTACTCTAGAGTGTGACTCCAAGAAGAGCACTATCAAGGAGGCTCATGACTTGAAGACCTACAACTATGATGAGCTGATAGGCACCTTGCTGACTCATGAAATATCCCTGAGGAAGTATTTTGATGACTCTAAGAGGAGTCGAGGATAGGAGAGAGAGGGAAAAGCCATTATGCTAAAAGCTAATTCATATGATGAGTCAACCAGCATCGACTCTGATGAGCAAATGGCCCTTCTAATCAGGTGTTTCAAACGCTTCATTAAGAAGGATGAGAAATTCAACAAGAAGAAGTTTCCCGCTAAAATCAAGTTAACTCAGCAAAGGCATGGAGCTGAGGAAGGACCCAAGAAGGAACACAACAAAGATATTAAATGCTTTGGCTGTTGAGAGAAAGGCCATATACAATCCAGCTATCCTAAGGCGAAGAAGGATAGATTCAATAAGAGGTTCTCCAAGAAGAATGAGGCACTTACTACCACCTGGAGCGATTTAGAAGAATCATCATCGTTTGATGAGGAAGTAATTGATTCAGCCAACCTTTGTTTGATGGCCATTGAAGATTAAAGGGGAGAAGGCTCAGCATCTATCTCGAGTAGAGTTTAATCCGTTGCTGACTCTGAAGCTGAGTGAAAAAAGGGAAAAGCTCCTTAAGCTGAGGTACATTTTGAAATTCCCTTATTTATGGATGAATACGCCCAGAAAATTTTTGATGTTATGAAGTTGACTAACAAGTCGATGAAGAACATCAAAGAGTTAGTGAGGAGATGTGTGAAGATTTGGAGGACACTGTTGCTTCCTTATATCTTGATATCCGCTTTCTTCAAGAAAAAGCTGAGTATCATGACTGTTCAAAAAGCAAGCTCACTAAGCAATTAGATGAGTTGATTGTTGAGGTAACAACTTTGAAGAAGGAGAAGGATCCTCCTCCAGCCAACAATTAACCTCTGAATAACCAAACTCACAATTCTAAGAGGAAGAATTCCTCTAAAAAGATTAAAGCAAGCTAGACCAACGTAAAAATGGCATGTGGTTTTTGCGAAATAGCTGGACATGCCACTATTATTTGTAGGTATAAAAATGGTTATTATGATGAGTACGACTGGTCAAACTTAAGCACTGCTAACAAAGGAGGACCCAGCTCGAAAGCATGGGTACCCAAGAAAATGCAACTGTTTTGCAGGTGAGCCTTAGATCCGTTGATGACTCTAGAATGTGATATGTGGATAGCGGATGCTCAAGGTATATGACCGGAGATGAAAGCTAGTTCATCTAATTAGAACGTAAATGAAATGGGAGTGCCGGTTTTACAGATAACTAGAAAGGCAAGATTGTGGGCTGTGGCACCGTTAGTGTCTCTCCTTCAATCAAAGAGGTTTCTCTAGTCAAAGGTCTGAAGTTCAACTTGCTTAGTGTAGCCCAGATTTGTGATAAAGGAAGAATGGTTACGTTCGACTTAGTAGGATGCTCAGTAATTGACTGTAAGACTGATTCTACTATTCTCTTTGCTCCTCAAATCAATAATGTACATATGATTTATTTATCCCCAGTGTCCACTAATGTGTGTCTTGTATCTAAAGAGGATAATTTGTGGCTTTGGCATAGAAGGTTGGGTTATATAAATATGAACATTTTATCCAAACTGGCCAAAATGCAATTAGTTATGGGGTTACCCAGCATCATCTTTGAAAAGGATAAACTATGCTCAGCTTGTCAACTAGGTTAGCAAGTTAAAAAATCTTTTAAGTAAATTAAGCATGTAGTAACTAAGTGATAGTTGGAGCTCCTCCACCTGGATCGTTTTGGCCCAGTTCAGCCAATGAGCATCGGTGGTAAGAGATTTTTGTTGGTGGTTGTGGATGACTTCACGAGATTCACTTAGATAGCCTTGCCGAGAAGCAAAGATGAATCATATGAATCTTTTGTCAAGCTTAGTAACCGGATAATGAACAAATCAGGAACTAAAATCAGTAGAATTCGAAGTGATCATGGACATGAATTTTAGAATTTCTATTTCGAAGAATTCTATTCAGCGCATGGTATTGACCACAACTTCTCTTGTCCCCATACGCCTCAACAAAATGGGGTTGTAGAAAGGAAGAATAGAATCATAGTTGAAGTGGCTCGATCCATGCTGACTGATAACAATCTACTAAAGTACTTTCGGGGAGAAGCTATTAACACAACCTGTTATATCTTGAATCGGGTTTTAATTCACTGAATTCTTGAGAATACACCCTATGAACTTTGGCGAGGGTGAAAGCCTAAGATTGGTCATCTCAAATCATTTGGCTGTAGGTGCTTTATTCTTAACACCAAGGAGCAATTAGGTAAGTTTGATCCTAAGTCTGATGAAGGTATCTTTCTGAGATTCTCAACTAACAACATGACATATAGAATATATGTCAAAAGAAGAGGCCTTTTAGAGGAGTCTATGCATGTGGATTTCAATGAAACTAACAATGCAGATAGATGTCCATCTGATGAAGATGAAGGAGTACCCCACCAAGAAGATCCACCTAATATGCCACTCTCTATGCTACCCAACCCAGCACAAGAACCTGAAGCTAAGGAAGCTAAAGATGATGAGGATCTTTCTATCAACTTCAACAATGGCGAAGATCAACCTCCACCTCAGCATCCCATTGTCGATCCTCCAACAGTTGATCTGAGTCTTCCAAGAGAGATTAGAGTTCATCGTAACCATCCGCTAGATAGCATAGTTGATATGTTCATAATCTAGTGATGACATGAGGTCAGTTCAGCAGGATGATGAGTCATTCAGCCTTCATTTCATTGATAGAACCCAACAAGTTTGAAGATGCAGAAGGAGATGATTATTGGATGATCGCAACATAAGAGGAACTGGATCAATTCAAACGCAATGGTGTTTGGGATCTAGTTTTGTATTCGAAAGGGAAATCAATTATTAGAACCAAATAGGTTTTTAAGAACAAGCTTGATGAAGATGGCTATGTTGTTAGGAAAAAAGCTAGGCTTGTTGCGCAAGGGTACAATTAACAAGAAGGAATCGATTATGATGAAACTTATGCTCTTGTAGCCCGGCTAGAAGCAATCCAAATCCTATGTGCTTTCACATCTCATATGAACTTTAAATTGTTTCAAATGGATGTTAAGAACGCATTCCTGAATGGATTCATTCAAGAAGAAGTCTATGTTCGCCAGCCTCCAGGCTTTGAAGATCCGAAGAATCCTGAGCATGTCTTCAAATTGAAGAAAGCTCTCTATGGATTGAAGTAAGCTCCTAAAGCTTGGTATGAGAGGTTGACCAATTTCTTGATTAGAAAAGGCTATGAAAGAGGAAGAGTAGATACTACTCTGTTTATCAGGCGAAGAAAGGAAGATGTGTTGGTAGTCCAAATATATGTTGATGATATCATATCTGGAGCAATCGATGAGAAGCTGTGCAAGGAATTCAGTAAGTAGATGAAGAACGAGTTTGAAATGTCTATGATGGGAGAGATCAATTTCTTTCTTGGTCTTCAAATTAAGAAGATTGAAGATGGAATTTTCATCAGTCAGGCTAAAAATGCAAGAGAAGTCTTGAAGAAATTTGACATGGAACATTCGAAGGAAATGTCCACTCCTATGGCTACTGACACTATCCTAAGTAAAGATGAAGCTAGAAAACCTATGGATAACAAGTTCTACAGAGGAATCATTGACTCTCTTCTTTATCTCACGACTAGTAGGCTGGACATTCAGTATGATGTGTGCTACTGTGCTCGTTATCAAGCTGATCCTAGAGAATCTCATTTAGCTACCGTGAAGAGAATTCTCAGGTACTTGCAAGGCTTGAGTGAAGCAGGTTTGTGGTATCCCAATAGCTCAGATTTCACTCCTAGGGGATTCATAGATGCTGATTATAGTAGAGACAAGCTCGATAGGAAAAGTATGACAGGAGGATGTCATTTCCTTGGAAAGTGTCTTGTCTCATGGTATAGTAAGAAGCAAACTTTTATTGCACTAAGTACAGCTGAAGCTGAGTACATGGCAGCAGGAAGTTGTGTAGCAAAACTACTATGGATTAAGCAGCAACTGGAAGATTATGGTATAAAGTCAAATTATCTTGAAGTTATGTGTGATGACAAGAGCGCAATTGACCTATCTACAAATCCAGTTCAACATGGTAGGATGAAGCACGTCAACATTAGACATCAATTCATTAGGGATCATGTGCTACGAGGAGAAGTTAAGCTGGAGTATGTTCCTTCTAAGGAACATCACGTTAACATTTTCACCAAGCCATTGCTAAAGGAGCAATTCTGTGTTCTGAGGCAGTTAATTGGTATGGCTAATCCATGTTGAAGAAAAAGAAGGAAGTTGAAATTCTCAAAATTTTGGCTAAGTGTTGGAGATCAAGCCTTGAGAAGACACGTAGATAACACCGTCAGTATTTCAATATAAAGGCGTGAGAACTGTTTCATGGTTACTTTTCAAATCTCTAAATTTTCAAAAAGACATGCGTTTGAATAGGAACCGTTTTTTTTTATCAAAACTCACTGTTTTACTGAGGCTATTAATCTTATGCTCATCTTAGCGTTCATTTTCATCTTGAGCTGTGGTAGCGCCACATGCCCTTGAGAGTGGAGATTGTTTATAAAAGCTGAACAGTTGAAGAGAGAAGGTTACTTGCATTCTGAGAATTTTGAAATCCAAAGCATTCAAACCCTAATTCCTCTTCTCTTTCAAATTCCTTTTCAATCCTCTCAAATGGCGATTACCCGAACCACATTCAGACTTAAGAGCACTACCTGGATGAAAATTGTAGTTAATGCTGAAGGGAAAACTGAGAAACTCACTCTGCAAGAGGGAACCCTTTTCACCAAGGTGGAATGGGCTGATAACCTAGATTTCGATACTATTTATGAAGTGGACTATGAATGGTTACTGCGAAACAAGACCATGCATAGGATCATCAAGCAGTAACATTTTAGTTCTTTTCTAAAGATGGAGGGTCCAACTATCACAAGACTCATCAAGCTTTCTACTCAAACCTCTACACCATCCAGGGGTTTGATGATGTTCTGATGATGGATTTTGGAGGCAAATCCACTCTTATCTGTGCGAGATTAATAGGGAGCATCCTCAACATGCCCAACAAGGGAACTTAAATCTGAAAGATCAACGATGATGATGTTGTAATCATTCCTGAAGACTGGGAGCTCCCAGCGAACTACATATCAGGGGAGATAGTAGCAAGCGGTATGAGCTGGACCGCGAGAATGTGCCATGAACTGGTGGTGAAGCTGCTGCTACTGTGAGCGGGGGACACGGAGCGGTGGGCCGAGAGCGTGCGAGGTGAGAGGCGCGGTCCACCGGGGTGTTTGTAAAAAAAGAAGAAAAAGCACCGGGTCTGGGACCCGGGAAAAAGGTTTGAAAGAGAAAAAGGTGAAAACGTTTTAGGTCAGTTCGAACCCGAATCCACCGTCTCTTAGTGTGGAGTCGCCACCTAGATTAGCTCTTTCCAAGAATTAGAGTCCTGTGAGGCTTAATGTCTAGGGGACGGCCCACCAAGACACAGAGATTCGGGTCCGGGATAAGTTGCTTATTTCTTATTGGATCACATTAAATTACATCTACAGAAAACCGTTTTCATTTAATTGTGCATATTCGCACTTAGGTCGTTTTGGAGTTTAAATGCATGAACCACGTATTGCGAAATATAAACCATTCATAAAGCAGAAAAATAAACCATCCACAAAACAGTAAGTAAATGCGAAAAGTAAATGCGGAAAATAAAAATTACAAGGCTTTAAAAATCGGGGGATGCAACCGCCCGCTAACCTATTAATTACATTTCCCAAAAAATGAAATTGTGATACCCGAAGGAAAATTAAAATCCTAA
>CATIWQ010608131.1:0-14919 GCA_949673415.1 Euphorbia schlechtendalii | reverse complement strand
CACATATATATATATATATATATATATATATATCATAATATAAAAAGATATAAAGTCTATTATAACAAAGTAAAATTGCAGCAAAACCATTACAACAACAAACAGACATGTATAATGCATATTATACCAAATAGAAAAAACGTATAAAGTCGATTATATAACCTACAACACCAAAATAAATAGGTTTAATACATATTATACCAAATAAAAATAATGTATAATGTATATTATACCAAAAATAAATTACAACAAAACTATTACAGTAACAAAAGTAATGATATTTGATAAACACTTCTCAGCCTCATCAGAGTCTCGATAGGGCAAAATTAAGATTTCAAATTTAAGCTCCTTTAGTGCAACCATTTCTTTTACCCTTTTCGAGTATTGTTGTAGAAATGTTACCCTTAAACAATAAAGAAGACATGTTAGATAAAGGGACTTGATACATTGTAACACTCACAACTAACAAACACTTCAATATACAAAATCACATAAAGTAAAAAATAAGCTTGCATGAAAATTTCAAAGCAAAAAATCAAACATGTGAAAGAGAACAATGAAACTTCTTATAATGTTGTGTCTTTGCTATACCACATTCTTGATAAATTAAATAAAAATATTCAATTCCCTTATTTAACAAGCCAGTATGACCACAAGCGGACAACACACCAACCTAACCAAACATGTATAAACTAATACAAGAGTAAGAAAAACATGAATAAAATGTATTATACCAAATAGAAAAAACTTATAAAGTCTAATCATTCTCACTATGCTCAATAACTATATCATTACTAATTATCTCATCAATCGACATCATAGTTAAATCATTTATCAAACCTGAAATGATAAAAAAACAAATTAACCAAAAAATGATAATGTTATAAAAAGATCTTAAAAAACACATTGGTGCTATTCTACATCATATCATATATCAAATGTAACAAATTCTAGAAGAACATGTTGAATAACATCATATATTATGCAAAAAATAAAAAAAAGGTAAAACATATCTAGAAACTCATAGAAAAATAATACATATTATGCAAAAAAAATAAAAACGTATAATAACTATAAATTAACATCAAAATGATAAATATGCTACACAACACATTCAAATAACAATGCTAAATAAAGAACACCAAAAAAGCAAAAAAGCAATCAATTAAAACAAGTATAATGCATATTATACCAAAAAATCAAAGATTATAAAAAGGTTATATAGACATGACTTAACAAGGTACAAGTTTGTCTCCTTGATCGATAACACAAGAGAATGAACTAACGATAGCAAGTTAGACTCACATTGAACCATTGAGTGCCAGTAGAACTGCATTGATGCAACAATTTAACAAAATATAATTAAGAATTTTAATTATACATTTTAAATAAAGATAGTAATAACAGAAGTAAATAAAAGTAATTTTACCAAATCATTTATTCTAAGGCACTACAGGAATTAAAATTTCAAGAAACCACACTCTTTTGAACCGCTCTTAGTAGACACTGATAAAGACATAAATATCATTGCTAAAGAGTTACGTTAAATCACACATGAAGCATGAGCTGACACTTGGATATATTAAATTTGTATATATTATAATGAAAAAAGTGACGAAGTTGGTTGCCAATCAACTAAAATACTATAGTTTAAATTGTATTTTTTTTTCAAAGTAAGATTATTCCATTTCCAATAGTAAATAAGAAGGAACAACATTTCTGAACAGTGAACAACCACCTCACAAAAACATAAAAAAGGAAAATTGCAATGCCATTGTTTATTGCAAAAACGTTATACTCTTCTACAATAATCTTTTTCATATTACAATCAATATCATTTTTAATTGACAATTTAGCAGAAAGGTCTCCAACTATCTCATTTTTAGAAGGCAAGATATCTATTTTGCTTCCTATTGACATAGCTAAGGGCCCACCAATATGGAACCAGGAAAGTTCAGAGCTACTCAAGATTACGCTAGCAAAAGTAAGGCATATTAAGTAGTATAAGTGTCCAGGCTGCAGTGGAAAGAGGGCTAGAGTTTAAGACATCAATTGAACAAAGCAAGCAAGGTTTAAAACATTTTGGTTTGCATACACTAATCTTCCATTTGCTCAATCACCTTTAGATTAAGATTCTCAACAAAATCAAGGCTAAATTCAGTAAAATCAACACTCATAAATGCCATAAGTTTACCATTAACGAAATTAAACTCATGTGAGATTATCATCGAAACAACGAAAAGTAGAATTAGAATTCAAAAACAACAAAGTTGAAATAAGAAATTGAAAACAAACTCAATTAAGATTATTATAGTAAAAAAAGAATATATCCTTCTACTAGGAATTTCATCAAACATGTGGTGTGCTATTAAGATTGTCATCCAAGCATGAGACAAACTCAATTTAAACTCAACTGTCCAAACTACACTATTACAAAGCAAATCATCAAAACATCCATCTAGATTGATAAGGTCAAAAGACATGAAATTCTGATATATACAAAACTAGAAACGAAGAAATCTATGAAATCATATAAGAAGCAGTAAGCAATTTCCTCAGAAAAAGGTATAAACTAAGAAATCATAACAGAAGTAGTAAGCTCTTTTCTCCCTTAATATGATAATCTTCCAAAATATAATTCCAAAAAAGCAATCATAAACAAAATCATAAAGCAAAAGAAAGAAATCGCTACAAGAAACAAAATCATACAAATTGACCAAATCAGAAAAATCATAATGAAAAGCTGAAATTGTACAACCCGAAACTAGAAAAAAATAAAATAGGAAAAAAAACTTACAATGAATTCATCGATTACTGGAAAAAATGAAGAATTCGACCAAAATAACTAACTGAAAGATCAGACCAAACAATCAAGAGAAGAATCGTGAAATCAAAAGAGAAAACATAATCATGATTCAAAGAAGAAAGGGAATCGCGACTCATAGAGAATAAATCGAAATTGAAATAGCCATCAGGAGAAGAAAATAGAGCCCGAAATCGCCATCGGGAGCCCTCAATTGAAAAAGATAAGAATGCTGGAATCTTATATATGAAAGTAAAATTAGAATAATGAAAGTATAATAAGATAAAACTTTAATTAAATGCTGTTTAGGACATATTAATTAATAAATCTAATATCTAGTCATTCTTTACACATGGTCAAAGATACTTGGAAGTGAAAAAGATCATACAAAGAATATTAACTTTTCTTTTTAGGATAGATGCATAATTAACTTTTCAATTATGGTGCATCTGTGAATCTAAGCTATTACATTTCCGTAAAAACCCCAAATTTATATCTTGGCCGTTGATTTTTAATGGACATGATTATGTACAATGATCTTTTTCTTCATAAAATTGTTATATTTCCTTGAGTACTTAAGTAACTTTTAAATTGCAAACCAGTAAAACTTCCCAAAATACGTATTAAGCCTCTAAAATTTGATAATTTTAGTTTAGCATCTCCCTGAATTTTCAAATGTATCTCTTAACCCTTTAGATTTGACACAAGTAAACTTCCAGCCCCCTAGACTTGGTACAAGTGAACCTCTAAACCCCCTCTTGGCATAATTGAACCTTCGGATTCTTTCAATTAACACGTAAGTTTAATCAATTATGTAGTTATGATTGCACAATTCATATGCTCACTCCATATTCATGAACTAACTAACAACTATATGATCAAGAAGAGACTCGAAGGTTCCTTTATGCCAAGTTGAGGGGGCTTGGAGGTTCAGTTTGCCAAGTTTAGGGGACTAAGGTTCATTTGAAAGTTTAGGGACGTAATATGCAATAGTTTTCTAATTTAGGAGGCTTAAGATATATTTTGCAGCAAAACTTTGATTCTTTTTATAGATGGTCACTGATTACGTGATAGACTCGAGTTTGAAACTGAATTCCTATATGATTTATCAAATATTAAAAAACCCATTAATAAGTAATGAAGTTGGTGATTAAGGTGCTAACAAAAAAAAGGGTAAATAATGATAATTTTCCTATATTTTCATCAAATACGCTAGGACTTCTCTGTGTTTTGAAAAATTACTTATACTTCCTTATGTTTTGTCATTGTCATACTATAATCTCCTTATATTTTATATTATCCATTTTTGTATTGAATTTCTTAACATAAATTATATTTATGAACAAAAATTAGTCTTATATATCATAAAATCTTAGCATGTTAGGGATTAAAATGTTTTTAAAAGATTTTTTATTGTAATATTATCTCGTGTAATTATACATTGAAAATTATATAATTGTCTTATAAATTATAAAAAAATTACTTTTTTGATTATTAACTTCATAAGACTAACAAAATAAAAGTAAATATACCAACAAATACTTATTATGTTAACAACTTTTATAGAAAAAAACATAATTTAATACACAAGGAGGTTATAATATGACAATGTCAAAACATGGAAAAGTTTAAATAATTTTTTAAAACATAAGGAGGTACTAGTGTATTTAATCAATACTCAGTGAGGTTATAATAATTAAAAAAATATTTTCTTTTGTTTTTACCATATTTTCTTTTAAAATTTGGGCCCTACAAATTTTTAAATTTTGCAAAGTCCAAAAGAAAATACGTGAAGAAAGAGACAATATATATTAGAATTTGAGATTTACTTTCTCTCTCCTATTTAATTTGAAATTTGCAACTTCAAACATACATATTTCACAAACTTTTAATTTTTTGAATTTACACTTTGAAATATTTTGTTCATCGTAAATTTATCTTTAAAAGGATATACACTTCAAAAGTTTTCGAAAAAATAATACTTTATCGCAGTCTTATATATAGTAAAATAATGTATAATACCTATTTTTTATTGCTTTTTTCATGAAGATGTTATACATGGTACAAGAGTGAAATAATATATTTTTAAAAAGACTATATAAAATATATTATATGACTCTTACATCATGTATAACGCTTTCATAAAATGACAATACAAATGAGTATTATACCACAATTATACAATGTATAAGACTGCGATAAATTATTTTTTTATTGGAAAGTGAGTTCTGTTGTAAACATAAGGGGGGATATATTATATAAATACATTATACCACTATTATACGATGTATAAGAGCCTTCATACTGTGAGCGGATGATGTTTCGGACGAGCCTTACTGAGCGGGTCCGGTCAATTGATGTTTGGCACATATCAATACTTTCGGGAGTATTTCATAGTTCGGGGCATATCAATAATTTTTTGGACATGCTGAGGATTTCTTCCCATTAAAATCATTCCAAATAAGGGTCAAGCTACTTCCGAAATGATTTAAAAGATTTGGGAACCTAAATTCCTAAATAAAGACATAAAGTCGCCACCTAGATCAACTCTTCCAAGAAGATTCTGGTATAACATCATTTCCAAGGATAATTCTATACCTTAAATTTAGAGATTCAGGTTTGGAAAAAGTTACATTCTTCATTGTTTAAGTTAATTTCTTGTTACAAATCAAAGTTATATCGATATTTAGTAGTATTTAACATATTCATATTTCTTATTATTCATTATACTTATTATTCATTAAGAAACATGAAGATGAGAATAAAGATGTTATTTTAAGTCTAGTTTTAGCTAAGCTAACACAACATCATGGTATAAAACAAGTATTTACACTCAACTACTCATCCAAGATTTCATACAAGGTACTTACAGTGGGTTAAAACCAAAAGTGGTTCAAGCAAACCTGCAGAACAATAGTTAAATGAATAAAATAGGTAAAAATGGGACATTTTTCCATCGATCCTGGTGGCCGTGGTGCGGTCGGTACCAGGATCGACCTCACTTTACTGGGTTCATGGGAAGAAATCCCAAGCAACATCTTCTATGCATATTTTTGGTTTTCAGTTCTTTTTAACTCAATTTTTAACCAATTTACATGTTTAATCAAATTTTAAACACCAAAAAACATATATAAACGTAAATAAATGGGTTGGGGGATTACGAAGACTTACCCAGAAGCGACACATAATTTTGATTGGTGTTGAGGTTTTTAACATGATTTTCAATAGGCTTCGAAGGAAAATTCGAATAATTGACTTTGAAGCTAAAATATTCGACTAAACAAAGTACAAAATGAAAATATTTCATTATTGAATTTCGGGGTTGTGAAAATCCATGCTCACAATTTTCCCCTTGCAAGTCATTATAATTTTTATGATTGTGCTATAGAGAGCATGGGAAGGGTAAGAAACCATATGTGAGTTGGAGGTGTACTGGAGAAATATGATCATTCCTTGAATGATTTTACTAGAAAACAAAAAATTTTACTCCTTCAATCATGAATGATCATATGATGGTGAACTTTGGCATCCTTCGTTTGATATTTACGACATGCAAGTGTACTTGCTCATTTATAAGATAAAACATGCACGTGGAAGTCGAAGCTAGATAGGTGAAGATTTTTTGATTTCTTTGTTATCTATGCAACTAACTAGTGGTTCACAATAGAATAGATGAGGTTTTCTTCGTGTTTTATGCCACTAACTAGTGATTCACAATAGATTCACAATAGAAAATGTGGAATTTTCCTTGTGTTTTATGCATCTAATTAGTGATTCACAATGGAAAAGATGAGGTTTTCCATTTTATGCCACTAACTAGTGGTTCACAATAAATTATGTAAAACTTTCCTTATGTTTTATGCCACTAACTAGTGGTTCACAATAGAAAATGTAGAACTTTCCTTCTTTTTTATGCCACTAAATAACGGTTCACAATGGAATAAATGAGGTATTCCTTCTGATTTATGCCACTAACTACTGGTTCACAATAGAAAATGTGAAATTTTCCATGTGTTTTATACCTTTAACTAGGAGTTCACAAAGGAATAGATGAGGTTTCCCTTGTGTTTTATGCCACTAACTAGTGGTTCATAATAGAAATGTCGATTTTTCCTTATGTTTTATGCCACTAACTAGTGGTTCACAATAGAAAATGTTGAATTTTCAATGTGTTTTATGCCACTGGTTAGCGGTTCACAATAGAAAAGGTGGAATTTTCCTAGTGTTTTATGCCACCAACTAACGGTTCACAATGGAATAGATGAGGTTTTCCTCATGTTTTATGCCACTAACTAGCGGTTCACAATGGAAAATGTAGAATTTTCCTTGTGTTTTATGCCACTAATCAGCGATTCACAATGGAATATGATGGAATTTTTCATAGTGTTCTAATTAGTGGTTCATAATAGAATATGTAGAATTTTCCTTGTGTTTGATTTCACTAACTAGCTATTCAAAATGGAATATGATGGAATTTTCATTGTGTTTTATGTCACTAATTAGCAGTGTACAATTGAAAATGTAGAATTTTTCTTGTGTTTTATACCACTAACTCGCTGTTCACAATGGCATATGATGATATTTTTCTTGTGTTTTATGCCACCAATTAATGGTTCATAATAAAAAAATGTAGAATTTTTCTTGTGTTTATGCCAGTAATTAGTGATTCATAATAGAAAAGCTGAATTTTGTGATGAGTTTCTGGGGAGATATGAAATAATTTCTTTTTTGGAAGGAGGATGGAATTTTTTAGGGAAAGGTGAATGAGACTGACTGATAATTGGAAATGATTAAAAATGTTTGAGATGGGAACCTTGATTTTTCTTTGGAAAGATTTGCATAGGCTTTTAATTTTGATATTTTTGCGAAAATTCAGAAAGTTCAAATTTTGGTGAGATTGAAAATTTTGAATTTTTTAGATAGGAATCCTAGTTGGGAATTTTTTTGAAAAGAAATTTGAATTGGAAAATTGAAAATTTGACCCTCGGGTTTTTCAGAAAATATGCCTGGAAAAATTGGCGAGAATTTCAAGAATAAGAAGGAATGTGACATATTTATATTCATAAGGTATAAATTTTAAGTTTACCTTTCCATAAGTTCAAATCTTTCCCCTTTTGCTTTAGAGAGCTTTTCTTACCACAACTCTTTATATTCTCAACCAAATCACAAACAGTTTGCCACGATGTTTCACAAATGGGAAGTCCAAAATGGTAGGATGCTTTTCAAGGCAGATTTGGAGGCGATTGATAGCTCAGAGATGAGGCATCTCTCGGTCACAAGACATATTACCTTCAGTCCATTAAGAGGCATTTGGAGCTCGGTCAAGGGATGAACCTATTCCCAACCACCATTACCTATCACATACTGCACACCAAGAGGCTAGCTGATCACCATTCCATTTTAGAGTCAAAATATGCAATTTTGAGTTTTTTTTATAATTTCGGGTAAATTGATTCGAAACATTGAAAACATGCATGCATGTTAGATTTTTTTGATGAATTGAAGCTCCCAATATGTTAAAACACATCTAGATATCAATTTTTAGGCTTGGATTCACTCAATTAGATGCAAAATTTGGATTTTTAGGAAAAAATACTAAAAAGGTTGATTCAGCCATGGCTAGGGCACGATCTTGGTAGAACCCTAGCAAAAACATTACCGGAATCAAACAAACACAACCATGTTTGTGAGGCCTTACCAAGTTCGGTGGCAGAATAGCCACAAACGGGGCAGATTTTCATGTTTTGCATTTTTGTTCCTTTTTCCATTTTTAAGGTATGATGCCCCTAAATGAGCATGTATAAGTAGGTAATAAGGCTATACAAGGGAAAATACATGAATATATGTAAGAGTTGTGTGATTATACGTGTATGTGAGAATGTGTAAAATAAGGGATGAGAAATACTTATCAATTTTATCATCTTGTTTTGATGTTGGGGAGGTATTGAGAGGCATTAGCACTTACCTCACCTTTGGTGGGAGAAAATAGACGTTGAGGTCAAGTGGATGATCGTGGATTCTGACTTCGATGAGATTATCAACAACTTGAAGGCCAAGGAGACTAAGTCCTCTAGTTTAGTGGTGACCGCCTTGGTGGAGAGGCTGTTCGATATCACTCATACTTTCCACTTACCTGTCGAGGAGATGACTACCACTCCTTCGGATATGGTGGTGATGACTCGACTGAGATCTGTCAGGACTATGATCCACTTTGATGTTTATGCATATCATTTTCCTTCTAAGGGGTGCATCCAAGAGTATATTAAGGAGTAGTTAGGGGTTAATCTCACCACCGAGAGGTTAGAGTACACCCGCCTAAGAGAATACTGGTTGTCTCAGGAGACGCTTGATGATGATGAGAGGAAGCACTCAACATGCCCTAGAGGAAATTAGGGGGATATGTCTTTATTAGCTCTAATGTACAAACAATTTTGAATTATTAATCAAAGGCATTTGGTTATTTATCAATGCTTCCTTTTATTTGTATCTCGCTAGTATCATATATGTTTGGATATGTATATATGCATTGATGAAAAATAAAGTCTGTAACTAATTCATAGCTTAAAATTGCAAGGACATAATGGGAGCTATGTGGAGTGAGAATGACACATACATGTTACTATGAATAGTCTAAATATCCCTTGTCATAGTTCCATTGTGACTGGACATCAATGGAGCGGATAGACTAGCATGTGTAGGCTTACTCCTTAGATTAGTTCCAAGCGGCTGATCTCGCAAGCTGAAGGTGGTACCTTGAGTTAACACATGAATGTATTCGGGTAATACATTAGAGATAGCCATAAGACAGACACTCGAAAATAATTATATCCATGTGTTGGTGTCATGTTTTATTGCATTAGCAGTACGAGTATCCTCAAACCTGAGATAACGGTTACCTTATGTAGGAGTTGCTATACTTTGGGTCATACTTATTCATACCCTGGTGATTAGGATGACACGGGTGATTACGGGTATAGCGATGATCACATGTTGGTAAGGTGCGCAGTCAAGATGGGATCCATCGCTTCTGATATAGTAATATAATAGAGATGTACCTTAGGGCCCCTTATTGAAGTAACGCACTCATAAACCTCTAATTAATTAGAGTATATGATTGATGGAATGGGTTTTTAGTTAATCAAGATACAAAATTGCTGAGTGGTGTTCTTCGTGAACAAGTCTAATTCCAGGATAGCTACGTCTATTACATGAGCTGACACTTAATCTGAGCTTAATAAATTGGTTGGTAATTAACCTGATGAAAAGAGTGTATTGTACTGGTTACTACTACAGAACCAGATCAAGTCACAGGCACATGACATTCTAAGTATCGGGGGATCATACGCCTTTACTAGAAAGCCCATTTGATCATCTAGAGCTATCGGGTTCCCTAACTGTCTGGAATACTGAGCCTAAAGGTTCCCAGGTGAGAAGCCAAGTTTAGGTTAACCTCTAGCTGCTCTATACTTTGGGATCCTATGAGGTCACACACTTTGGGTTTTTATCGGACCATGTAAAGAACCTATGGAATGGGTCTGTACCGAAAATACAAGTTGAGAAATCAGTGAGAAGAAATTTGAAGAATAAAGAAGATCGTGACCGCGACCCAATTCATGCTCGTGAATATTGGATATCAAACATTCTGTTTCTATCGTGAGGAAAGTCACGATCGCGATTGACCTTTGAGATTGCAACACGGGTAAAATATAACCGTTACAGATCGTGATCAGACACGTGACAGATGGTTAAAACCACCATTAACTGCTAGTTTTGAGCATAAACGGCTATATTGTTAATTATGACTAATTAGAGACCCCTTAAACCTCTATAAATAGGTCTTAAGTTGAACCCTAGCCACCACAACCTTCAGAAACAGCTTACAAATCTCTGAAATTCTTCATCTTCAACCTTCTACATTCAAAACCATTTCAACCCTTTACTTCAAACCAATATGACTCGTGTCAAGAAATCAGCAAATAGAAGAGGAAGCCAAACATACCAAGAGGAGTATGATTTTCCTTTCCCTTTAAGTATAAGAGAAGAAGGAAAATGCTTTCAAAAGCTCAACAAATTGGATATCACCAGGATGATATTCCTAGATTTGGTCTTCATAGAAACATTGAATCTTCATAGAGAGATGGAGGTTTATCTTTTTGCTCTTGGACTCACAAAGTTTGTAGATTTGAATTTTCCATAAAATCGAGATCGGATTCTCGAATGTTTTAGTAACATTCGATTATGAAGATGCAAGGAAGAGGGTGATTCAATTTCAAAATCAAGGACAATAATACACAGTCACAAGAGAGATGATGGGTGAATGGTTCGGATTCGAGATTGTCAATTCATCAAGAACGAAGGATTCTTTTCAACTAAATTGAGTTTGGGCAGAATTATCGGGTAAGAGAGTCTTCAATCCCAAAAAATCTCCTAACAAACTTATTAAGGATGAATGCATTCTTCTTCTCCACAAATACCTTTCCACTTTGTTAGTTTGTCAAGTAGAGAATACTAAGGTTCAAAAGAAAGAATGGTTTGTTCTTTCTTGCGCTTTGATGAAACAAAAGCGGAATTCATGGATATCATATGGGATATGATGAAGAAGAACTCAACAAGCATGAGAAACAAGATTGGAGCGGCCGAAATTATCACCCGCTATCATCTTGGGTGCAAGAGGTGAACTCCCCTATGTCCAACAACCGGGTGAGAATTTTTGCTACATGGATGGGACTTATTTGAAGAACATTGGATTACTTCAAGAGAACAAAGGTGTATATTCTTTCTACTCCTACTCCAACCACACCAAAAAGCTCAACTTGGCTCATGAAGATTCTTCCATCGGACCATCAAATCCAACCGTTAGCCGTCGACATGGAAAAGCCCTGATGTTTGAAGTAGAAGAAGATGAAGAAGAAGAAGAAGAAGCTCCAGAAGATTGGAAGTTGAGCATGCAACTAAATTTAGACAATTTCCAAGCGGAACTTGGAGTTATGAAAAGAGACATGAAGATTCTAAAGAAAAGTAATAAATTGATGCTTCGAAAATTACTTTCATTCTTTAGGAAACAGAATTGTTAATTCACTCCTAGTCCCCCGGATTCTCCTTCACATTAGAACGGGTTTATTCTTTTCTTTACTTTCTCTTTTTCAATCATTTTTAGACTAGCTTTAGTTTTTAATTTTGATTTTTATTAAATGTCTCACAATGAGGACATTGTGTTCTTTAAGTGTGGGGGGACATTTGTAAAAATCCCGTAAAATCCAAAAAAATAGAAGAATTTGAAAATTTTTGTTGATTTTTGTATCATTTATACATTATTTATTCTTATACTTTACTAACTTTTATCCAAGGTTATTATGAGTGTTAGGTATTACAAGTTTGATGTTAGTGCAAAATTTGAACGCATGTTGAAATTGAGCATTATTAGCATAAAAATTTATCAATTTGGCAAGGATGAGTGGTGAGGAACATTCGAAAGCAACATTCTAAGTGAGTTTCGATATATATTTCAATGCAACATGAATTAATATAAGTTATATAATTTTAGTTTAATGCTACCGATAAGTTTAAGTGGAGTAATATCTAGTAGTGTTCTTACTATGAGTTTTATATGCTATTCTCGAATACTTCCTATAAGTATTGAGTGTGTTTAAAGTGTTGGGAAACTATAGCCATAATACTTTGAAATTGATCAATAAAGGATGAGGGTATTAAGAGAAAAATCAAAAGAAAGAGAGGATAACCAATGAGTTATGCAAAAGGTGAGGAATGGTACGAAGCAGAAACTGTAACCATTCAATAAGTGAAAAAAGAAAAGAAAGCATAGCATGAAAAATGTGTGCAAAGTACAAAGTACTTCAAAAAACATATGCTTCGAAGAAAAAAAATGAGAAAGTGGTATGGAGCATAAAATGCAACCATTGAAAGAAAGGGGAGAGTGGTATGGTGCATAAAATGCAACCACTAAGAGTGTTTTTAGTATCCTAGGTTACCTGAAAATGCCTTGAGATAAAACTTTCCAAAGTGTGCTCCCTTTGTCCTTAATACTTTATACTACACTTGAGAGAAGGTAATATTCAAGTAAGCATATAACACTTGCATGAAGACGCGATTCGGTTGAACCTCCATTAAGAGCAAAGGAATGCAACTAGACTATATGAATTGTACATTACAAATTTGTGGGAAATGATGTTACTTGACTTGAGTAATGTGGAATGTGGTACTCATTACAATAGTCTTTCGCCAAATAAGGTACGAACTTGGATTACTAATTCTATACACTTTTGTTGTTTACCTTGAGGACAAGGCAAACGTTAAGTGTGTGGGTGTGATAAGTATATATTTACACTTATAATCATGATATTTTCAATCAGTAAACATTATGGTTTAAGTCATTTTATACTTCATATAAAAGATTTCATGTGGTATATAGTTATTTTTTATGCAAATGTAGGTACTAGGTAAATCTTGTAAGTAAAATGATTAAAGTTGGAAATCTATGCAAAAGAGTGAAAAAGGTGCAAAAAGATGCATAGAACTTAAGGAATTGGTAAAGGATCGAAGCTGTCAAAGATCGGTAAAGTTACAAGAAAATTTTTGAAGAAAAACACATTTCACGGTCGTGATAACCACTAGCAGTTGCGAATTAGTATTCATCAGAATAGAAAATTGCCAAATAAGTATTCACGGTCGCAACATGTATATCGCTGTCACGACCTGGACGGTTTTTTGGTCAAATCTTCTTAACTACCAACAGCGAGATAAGAATGATCAACCGCCATCAACTACCAAATGAAAAGATGCCTTTTTGAAGTCAACCAATCATGAAAAGGTGCCTATCCATTGTGGATAAGATTAAAGCTTCTCAACCAATCACAATGAAGTGATGCAATCTTTCGCCAATGGACACAACTCTTCATATGGATAGATGCAACCCTTCGAACTCTATAAATAGGGCTCCAAACCTCACCAATTTTGTGACACAAGTGGAAAACAAGGAGGGTGTGTATTGAGTGCATGATATTGAGTGGTGTTGTGTGTAGATAGAGAGAAAAATTATTTAGTTTTCGCTACGTTCATAAGTTTTAGTGAGAAAATGTATAAGTGATTCGAATCCATATTTCGATCACTAGATTTCTCTACATATTCGGGTGATTGTTGTATAAGTGTAATTGCAAATCACGTATCAATAAACGTTTTCATTCTTCAACATTCGTTTATTCGATATTCACAAAGAATAGCATCCTAGCAGAGGTTCTATACGAGTAGAGATGAATTCAAAGTAGACGCAGGAATTGCGAGAATTGATGACTCCCATTAAAGAGTGGATACGGTTTGATCAACTTTAGGTTTCACTTGCATACCTTACAACTTTGTTTTGCTTTCTACTTATACTTTCTATTTTGAAGTTTATGCTATGTCTATGTGTCATAATGTGTATTTCGTGTTGAGTCTTTTATATTAATCAAGTTATATGCTTTTGAGTTAACTTTAAGAGTAGTTTCGGGGTTAACAAGATTGTGTATAATCATTGGATATGTGATTATAAAGCTGTTTAGTGAGACAACATTTTTGGAATGGTAAGTTGCTAAATGTGGCTATGTGAGAGTGACCCGTACTAAGCATAGTAATATTGATATCCAAGTTTATATAATCGTCTTAATTCATTTGTACTAGATTTAGAAAAGTCATTTCATGTGTTGCTCTGTGCTGAATAATTAAATATCTGAGTGTCTAGAACTGAGTCTGTTAAATTAATCTAGTGAATGTAATATCTTTGATGACCTTGCATGTTTTCTCTGCTATACTTATTCATATGGAAAATCTATATACTTTTATTTTCTCTAATCTTTCATACATTTATCTATTCATCCATCATTCCAATCCTCCCAACTAAAATCAAATCTATTTTATTTTCTTTATTCAGTTTCTCTTTTTGATCTTTAGAGCTGGTCCTTCCCTGTGGGATCGATATCTTTTAAAACTACATCATAACTGTATACTTGCAGTGGTCACCATTTTTCTATTTAGATGAGCGATATTGACAACACTTGTTTGTATTTGGAACTTTTATCTTATCGGTAGAAAAGTGGGGAACAAGATTTTTTGCTTCATTTTAG
>CATIWQ010608104.1:0-18400 GCA_949673415.1 Euphorbia schlechtendalii | reverse complement strand
TAAATTAGCATTTTTGCATCTCTTTAGTCACTTATTATCGATGTGGCAGCTGACGTGGATTGAATTAAAAATCAAAGAGAGTGCATGATCATGGGTATATTGGTAACTTAACATTCATCTTCAACCTCTCAACTATCACTTTTCTCTCTTCCTTTCGTCTGATTCATTTCTGTTTCATCATTGAATATGCTCTTCAACCCCAAAAACTAAGGTTATTTCTCACAACTTTTCGATTTTCTTCTCTACCTCATTCATTTCGTTATCAAAGCAATGTTTTGCTTCTTCCCCTTTCATTTTAAATCCTGTACTTGTACTCAAGCTAGTGACAATGAAGACTGAACTTCAAATCCAACCAAGTGTAAGTTTTATTCTTTGATTATTTCCTTTTTCGTTCTCATGTGCTCCTCTTCTTCCAGATTTGTCTCATTATTTAGGGTTATTTCTATTACCCTCTTTATTTGATTCCAATTGCATTTGAATTTGGGTGATATTAGTTTGATTTCTTATTTTACTTTCTGATTCTTGTATACCTATGAATTCTTTAACCATGAATTTTTTTAATCTGTATAATTTTTTTCCGATGTCAACTTTGGTAATTAGTTCACACTGACGACGAATTAAGTGATTGCGAGAAACTTGGAGAGATTAATTGAGGAATTCAATTTCTCAATTCCCAATTGTTTGGATTGTTTGTGTTGTTGAATGAATTCAACTGTTAAGGGAGAAATTCAATTGAGCTTAAGAAGAATTATAACTTATATTATCCATATTCTTTTTTTAATATTTCACATCTTATACCACGTGTCAAATTTTTATTGGTTGACTTTTGAAAATTTAACACTTGGCGGTGTGTGTTGTGTACTCTCGGGGCGTGGTTTAGTTTCATTCAGCAGCCAAGAGATACAAAAATACCGATTTGAGGGGTCGAGAGAACCTCCTAGAAGTTAACTTGGGCATTAGAACTTTCGTGCGAAGTTAAGGGGTTTCCATGTATTTAGCCTTTTTTTTTCCTAAATACCAATTGCAGGGCAGTACCTGCATTTCTGGTTGGATGTTTAAGAGATTTCGATTGAATTAGTAAATGCATGAAAAATTACATGCAAATATGAAATTCCTACATAATTCGACCAAGTAGCAAAATCAAAAGAAGAACCCCATGTACAAGAAAAAAAATCCAATCAACAACTTACAATATTAAGTGGAAAACAACTGGTTGTTGCTCGTTTTTTTCTAGTGAAAAAAGCTGTTGTGGATGTAAATCAATTCCACCTCCAATGGCAAGAGCAACGTTACCAGAAGATGGCGGCAGGAATGGTAACGGTGAGCCGGTGACTGAGAGACGGAGGAGAGTAGAGAGAGTCGCTTTAAGGTTAGGTTTTCATTTAATCATTCTCATTTTATATGAACTTAAATCATAAAATCATCGAAACGACGTATTTTGAAATTTGCATGTATTTAAATGGCAAAGTGCATTCAAACTCCCTTACCTTTGATCAACTCTACAGATGTTCCCGAAAAAATTTTATCATCATAAGTATTTTTTGGTTTTACTGTTTTTACATTATTCGGTCCCTGATCTAATATTTTCATTTTGAGGAAACTACAACTCTAGACATCTTAGTTGAGATTGAAGATTGAGAAAATTACGGTTATTGTAATGTGTTTTGTTTGGGTTATTACTAATGAAAGCCTTTTTTTATCTCTTCAAATCTAGTTTTGCATTGCTTTACTAAATTCAGAAGTTATTATTCACGGGAAAATTTGGAAGATGAATATTTTAAAAAGTAGTTGTTTGATCGTTTAGGCTCTTCTTGGGAGTAAGGTACGGGATAATCATAAAGGAATGAAATAAAGAGGAAAAAAGATACGATGGAATTTTAAAGGAGTGAAATTTTTTTAAAATTATGGTGATTGAAAGCATGAGATGGAATTTTAAAAGATATAAGATATAAAATTACTTAAAATCCTAAAAAATAAAAATATTAATAGAAAAATTAAAAATAAAGAGTTATTATTGTGAATTGTGTACTTTCCTAACTAAATCCTAACAAATTGGTGGGATTGAAATGAGAGAAATGATGACATGCAAGGAATTCAATTAAGCCCCAAATCCTATCACTTTTTTCGAACTTTCATCTCAAGCATGTAACTAGTTTCTCATCTCTTCCCTTCCATCCAAAAACTTGCTCCCAAAGTCAAGCGTACCCTGATAGCATTCAAATCTTTTTTTATTTTTTTCATAGATGTGGATGTATCACTCAAACTATATCTTTCAGAATTGAATTCTAATATCATGTAACCCTCTTTTTAAAATCCATAATGATTGAAACCTAACAAAGAGAGCAGCACAGATAGATAGTGTAATGGCTTGCAGGTGTTGGACCACTATGCCAATGCATATGTAATGCCTTTAGTTAATGACAATAGCTAAAAACCTAAACACACTTCAAATTTTTTGAAAAATCTACTCTACGTTTTAACTATAATCATATCTCATGTGATGCACGCTTATGCCCCCACATTCCCATCTTCCTTTTCAAAGGTTCAAAATTTTTAAAAAACAGTATAAAAATGAAAAAAAAAAAATCATACATTTTCATAATCTTTTGCAGTTCTTATTTTTAAATGTTTTAGTTATTTTAGCATAATTTTGTGAAGTGTTATATCAATTTTTTGGTGTCTTGTCAAGAGACATGGCGAGAAACTTTGACACCGGCAATTTATTGATTATTTAGGGTCCAAATTAATTTGATGTCTTATCCTTCTAGTTGAATATTTTTTATAAGAAAAGACTAGTTGAATTTTTTATAATTGTGTTATAATATCTTCATTAATACGAGAGTTAAGCTCCAGTGATGTTTTTATTTTTAACAATGGATTGTACTTATAAGTAAGCATAAAATGCAATATGATGTAGTTGTAATTATTTTATGTTAAACAAAAGAAAACCCAAAATTAAAAAAATTTAAAAGTGGTGGTAGTAAATCAAAAAGGAAGCAGAGTAAAAGATGGATCCAACGGTTGATCAGTTTTCACGCTTACAATAAGAGGTGTTGTATATATAACTTGAGGACAACCACACGTGCTAACGCGCGTGAGCAATGGCCAGCCAATTTACTGTTATATAGATTTGTCAAGATTTTTCAAGGTCAACTCAGCTCAACCCCAGTCTCACTCTCACCCTCACTCTTCAAAATCAAATCTCATAATTTATTTTTTATTCCACGTCACTGAATTCAAAAACTAACTCAATAAAATAATCCAACTTTAGATTCAAAAACCGCACATTAAGAACCATCTAAGCTTCTTCTTCCTCTCTACATAAGAACTTCACCTTCCCCTTTCTTCTTCATAAATAACCTTTTCTGTATTTTTCTCCATTTTCTTCATGTAATTTTAGTTCTGTTTCTTCTTATTTCAACGTTTATCCTTTGTTTCTTCTTAATTGAATTGGAATTTGTCTAGGTGTTGAGTATGGCGTCCACCGCTATGATCAACGCCTCCAATCATAATCAGAAATCGTTTTTTATCCAGAAGAGGCCATTGATGATGCTCAAGGATTATCTCCTCGATGATTTCAGCTCTTGCTCATCCAATGGCTTCAAATCGTTTCCGCGCCGGCAATGCTGCAACACCGTCCGATTTCTTCTCGAAATCGATCTCAACAACAACATTTCCAGACAGCCGCATCTTCCAAAGATCAAACGGAGTATTTCTTCGTCGTCGTCGGCTACAATCTCCGCTCTGCAAAAGGCATCCAAAGCCTTCGTTGACGCTGTTAAACTACTTCCTTTTCCTTCTTCTTCTTCCGTCAAGTCATCGCCGGTTTCTCATCGGAAGAGAAACAGAAAAGGAGTACTCGGCCGCTTGCCTCGAAGCATTTCAAGGAAGCTGTTTAAGAATAGGAAAGCTGATCATGGAGAAAGAGAAATCGGCAAGATCAGAGAGTGGAAATTTTTCAGTGAATTCCTCGAAGAGAAGGAGAAACCTTCACCGGACCAAATCTCCGCCACCGACAGTTTTACCTGCAATGGAAACTCAACAAGTAGCTCAACCAGTAACAGCGACGATAACAGTTGGAATGAAAGCGAATTTACAGGCCAAAGTAGTTTCTCGGAGAGTCACCGTAGCAGAAACGACGCCGGAGTATGTGAAAAAGACGTACGAAGCGGAAGCGAGAAGAATATCGGCGACGGAGCAACCGACACCGTCGGTGGCGATTCAGTGGCCTACTCTGTCGAAAACACAAAGGTGAGTGAGTGGAAAGTTTTAATCAGGTACAACGCATGTGCACAAAATATTACAACTGTCGGTTGTTGCATCTTTTGATTGGTTAATTATTCCCTTTGCTTTCTCCAATTTCCAGTAAGAAATAGTTACTAAGGGCAAATTAGGAATTTTAAAATAGTTGGAATCGCATGACTATCACGTGCGGGGTATATATTGGGAACCTGATACAGTATAACTAGTTCTATTAAATAAAATACTTTTGGAGTTCTTCGAGGCCTACGATCCCGCTACGTGTTTTGTAATGAGCGGAATCTACGGCGCTATAACTCGCTGGAGTATTTACTTTTGGTGGTGCTCCAGACATCAGATCACACCTGTAATTATTTGAGTTTCTTCTAGATAATATTCTACCCGTAGCGCCCAATTTCAAAATAAATAAATGGTGGATTTAGAACTTACCTTTTTATGGGTGTACCCGTATATTTTTGTCTCTTTCTAATTTAATTTTGTCTGAGACATGAAATAGGGTTAGTTACCTCAATAAAGTGGGGAGGTTGCACAGTTGATTGTAGTTGGTTTGTGCCGATTATGGTTAGTTAGCATTATAAGTTAATTATGATTATTGTTGTGGTTATATAAATGTTAGAAATAATATTACTTGAGTAGATAAAACACAGGCGCCAAATTTGTCACGTAGTGGGTTGACTTGCTCACAAAAGAGAGCTTTAGTTTTGGGATTTGCTTTCTTTTGCGCTAACATTTGAACTTTGTCCAGTTTTTTGTATTACATGCAAATGATTGTTTCTCTCAAATATTGTTGACCCTGAGATTTTAGCAGGCTTCTTTTTTTTTTCAAGAACTGTAGTTCAAGGTAAAATTGAGGGGAAAGATCACTACTTCATCCAACCTAAATATTTAGTTTGTATTTGTTAATATATAAAACAAGAATTGGGAATTAAAATTGTTATTTTGTTTAATAAAAGCTATAAATTAAAAGGCATGGGAACATCATCCATTTAATAGAAGCATTACTTAGCTAGCTTCTAGATGCTAGGCAAGATGTTGTAAATGAATGCTTTGTGAAATCAATAGGTATGGCGGTAAGGGCTTTCAAATAGGAGTGGGCACTTGTATATTTTGAAAATGAACTGGTCCTTTTTTTTCCTTCTGAAATGGAAAATTAACTGGTTTAAAATTAAATTTAGCTAAATTAATCTTGAAAAATATTAAATCCTCCATCTTAACAAAAACTTTATTAAAATATTTTAAATTGTATGTTCCAAGTTCCTTTTTACTAACACCTTGAAGATTTAAATCATGAACTTTGATATCAAATTTACTCTGCTTAAAGTTATCTTACAAAAAAAAAACTTGCTTAAAAAACATTTTTCTTTGTACAGGAATGGACAAATGAGGAGGAAAAGGAGCAATTCAGTCCAGTTTCTGTGTTGGACTGTCCATTCGAAGATGATGACGATGAAGAAGATAATAAATCCCCTTTCCAACGTAGTCTCCTTTGCATTGAAGGTACATCGAACTTTGTTTTTGTTTAACTCTAGCTAGTATTAAACTGAAACTTGCTACAAATTGCAAACTATTACCAAATGATGAAGCTTTAGTTGGATGTAATAAATAAAGTCATTACGTACATATATAGTTATACACCTATTGAGATGGGCCGTTCTGCTTGTTTAATCAATGCACCGAATTTACAACATATGAATAAGAAATTTTAATTGGTTGAATTTATTTGCAGGAAGTAAACTAAAATTTATGGCAAAGATGAAAAAGTTTGAGAGCGTTGCTGGGATAAAACCAATGAACTTGGAACAACAAATTGACCAATTGACAATATCAGAGGATGAACAGCATAAGATCAACAGCACATCAAAGAGCATCAAAGAAGGCAAATATGCTCACGAGCTTCTTAAGCTCGTAACGGCAAAACAACCATTGGAAAATCACTTGCTATCTAAAGCAGACAATTTAATGTTAGATTTCTTCCAAGAAAAAATCACTGAGAAAAACAGAAGCCGAAGTGGAACGGTGAAGGGGAGCATAGAATTTGATGAGGAAGTAGAGATAGCAAATGAATGGCTAAATGGGCAGGCTGATGAAATGTTTTTGGGATGGGAAGTGAAGGATAAGAGGCATGTTTATATTAGAGATATGGAAAGAAATGGAGAGTGGAGAAATTTTGACGAAGATAAACAAGAATTGGCCCTTGAATTGGAGCTTCAAATTTTCACTTCCTTGGTCAGTGAAGCCTTCCTTTATCTACAAAGTTAATTGACTACTATTAGTAAGCGTCACTATTAGAGTGAACATTAGGACACTTGCATTTTTGTATTAGAAGAATAATTTTAACATTTTCGCAAGCCTTTCTACTTTTTTTTTCTTTTTGATTTATTTCATTTTTCCTTTTCAATTAAACTCTTAAATTCAGGCATAAAAGAAAAAAAAAAATAAAAACGCTGGAGAAACTTTCAAATCCTTATCACAAAACCCAATTTCTAAACTGAAATTATAATTAAAAAATTTCCTCTAGTCTACTATTTTACACCTAAGATCATCAAAAAATGACGGAATGGGTCCTAATTCAAGTTCAAAAAAATTATTCATTACAATATGTGCAATGGTTACAATCGTCTAAGGCCTAAGGGTCTGTTTTTTTGGGGTATTTTTTTCTAAAAAAATTTCATTTTCAAGTTTCTCAAGAAAGTCATTTCGAAAAAATCTGTAAATCAATAGCAAACTGTTCATAATTAATTAGTATGAATAATCAAATATGTTATCATGTGCCAAAATTTGGTATTATATTAAAAATTTGAAAATGTAAATTTTCGCGACAGCAGCTCAACAATTCCAAACAGATCCTAATTATATCTACAAAATTTTGGGCTAGTATACTAGACTTTTCTTTGCATATATTTTTTGGAGACCAAGGCCCCATTACCCCTCTTCTTCTACTTAGGACATATGTTGAAATGTTGAGCTAAGAACCATTAACAAAAAAAATTCAGGAAATCAAATTTTATTATAATATTATTATTTCAAAATGCTAAACATTATCATTATTGTTTGAAACCATTGAAAATCAATATTTTACTTTTCATTTTTATACAAAATGTGGAACTGCTATTTACAAGATAGATTGGATTCATTTAGAAAAACATTATATATAATTTCATTATCTAAATTTGTTGTTTGTTTAGAATAATTTTAGTGATTGGGTTCATGAAAATAATTTATGTTGAATGAAAATAATGTATCCTCTTCCACTTAAAGTGTAGCAAGAAGGTAATATCCTGACCATTCGCACAAGTTTTGAGTAACTTGAATCAACTTTTTTTTTTGTAATAACTTGTATAAATTTATGATATACTTATAAAAATTGCTTTAACTTAATATATATATATATATATATATATATATATATATATATATATATATATATATATATATATATATATAATTTTTACAGTAAAAAAAATTAATTATAATATAATTTGGAAAAATATTTATTTTCTTGATTTATTTTTTATTTTTATTACGTATTAATTTGCGTATTTGTAATATTTATATTATACTGATAGTTGTAGATAAAATGTTATTCCTATAAATATGACTAGATAAGTTCTCTCAATATGCTATAGATCCAAACTCGCTTCTATTTTCTTGGGTATTTGGTACACAGATTTTAACCCTGTTTTCAATAATCTAAACTCAATGTTTCATTTAATACTTTGACAGCTCTTCAATCACACCTTTTTGTATTAATAAGCCCTTGTATGGAAAACAATTTAAGAAATCTTTCGCATTACAAGGAGAAATATCATGCGGGACATCTATTATTAGGATGGTTCAACTTCTAATTACCCCCATATTGGCTTTGTCTAAACTTATGGACAAATTAGCAGACTCATCCAACACAAAATGACATACCTAATATTATTCACAACTACGCCTACATAACCAGCAAAATTCGGCATCCCTATACAAGCTTTGATTGTTGTGAGGTTATCCTAAGCTACAATAACTCGATCAAAACCCGAGAATAGAGCATACCAGTGTAGATTCTGAGCCATTCTTCGTGAATGCTTGAAAAGCACGAGCCAATTATTTGAATAGAACTTAAATAGAACTTAATTCGAATTTGAGAGTGGCTCGATATATTAACAAGTCAAGTCGAGTTTATTTTCGGTTTGAAAGTTCCCGAATATGCTCGTTTAATTTTTTAAAATATCTTATATATGATATATGCATATTTTAAATATTTTTAACGAATAAAAAATGTAATATTTATTGCATATCTTATAATTCTATTTTCATTTATATCATTGTTTTGAAAACATAACCTAATTTTTCGGTTTAACCTTTTGTTTTGGATTGTATATTTTACATGTGTTAATTTTTAATTTAGCAAATAGATGTATTTGTAAAAAAATAGTCTATAAGTTATTCGTCTAAAATAAAGCTTGTAAGCTCGCGAACTCGAACTAAGCTTGTCACGAGCTTGAACCGAACTAAAATATTTCAAATTCAACGAACTTCAAGATGAGTCGAACTCAATCATGTTTATTTTCGAACCGAACTTAATTAAGTTCAAACTCGGTTGGGCTCGTTTATGCAATGGAACTCAATAAATGCATATAGTGGCGGCACTAGAGGGCGCCGTCCAGCAGCCTGGAAACTCCAATAATATGGGTTTCCGGTGAGTTTTTGCCTTTGCTGGGCTGGCATGGCTATCACCGCTGCAGTTTGAAAAAGAAACGATTTAGTGCATCCATCTGTTCTATTTCTTAACTAAAGCCAATTATATAAACGACAGTTTATGTTCTTGTTAATTATGTTCTCATTTATTTTTCAGCCCTTCTCCGTCCCTCTCATGCACGCCAAGCAATATTTATCTTTCTTTTTTTATTTATTTTTTTTGGTGGAAATTAATATTCCTTCCAGTATCGAAAAATTGTCATTTTAGTTAAGATTTTATTTTTCTTTTGCTTTTCATTTTCATACATCAATGCAACATTCAACATTTTTTTTGTAATTTACCCTTGTATTAATTTAGAAAGATTTAAATATACAATAAAATTATAAGGTAATAATTAAAAAGTGTGAGAATTTTATGATAAAGTAATAAAAGAGATAAATTACTAATTTTAATAGAGTAATAAATGTTTTATTGATCTTCATAAAAATCCTAAAACGATAATTTTTCGACATCGAAGATAGTACTAACTAAACTCCCTCTGTTTACTGTTTTATACGTATCTATTCCTACTTTCTTTCTATTTTTTTAACAAAATTATTTATCAATATGCAAGGGATACAATAATTGTTAATTTTCTCATTTAACTATCATTTTCTAAAAATTAAGGCAACCAAAAGAAATTCTTAAATTAATAAGTCTAATCATAAAGAAAATAATTTTTTTCCTTTTATTCATGTTGTAAGTTGAGAAATTTGGAGATTTAATATAATTTATTTCTTGATTGATTAGTTTTGTTTGCAAAATTATCTTAAAAGTTGTTGTTACTTTTTTCTTTTGTCCAAATTATTTTATCATTATTTGTTGTGCAAATTGCGCGATGAAGTACGCGGATCCTGACTTCATCGCTAAATCAATAATAATAATAATTTCTTCTCCGCCGATTCCATTTTTCTATAAAAATCGTTAATTCAAACCCGGCCCAAGCTTATACTTTAGAATTTCGAGCACGGGCCAGGTTTACAAGATCATTCCTAAGCCCGGTCAAGCTCATGAATATTTTTTTTTGTTATAAATTTTTTTATTAAACTAAGTTAAAAAAATATAAAGTAGATCAAAATATGTTTAAATTTTTAATATAATTGCATTGTTTACTTAAAATCTTTAATATTCAGTAAAATTTATTATAATCAAGTATGCAAATTTAATAGAATAAAATATAGGAACTTAAAATAATTATAAATTTAATGTATAAATATATAATAAATAAATAAAAATATTCGTCGGGGCCGGGCTTGGGTTTTTATATAAAAATCAAACCCGGCTCATAAATCTTCGGGTTTCGATGAGCTCGGATTCGGACTCGGACTGGGTTTTTTTAAAAATGAATGTCCAAACCTGACCCGTTGAAACAGGCTCGGGCGGGATCAGGTGCGTACCTCAGCTTGCGAACAGGTCTATAAATAGGCAATGGTCCTACGTAATCGATAAACGTCAAGAACTTGCACGTGCTAGTTTGCCAGATCATCATTTGTTCATTTCGCAAGACTTTACTTGCCGCACGCACTATTTATTTGTTGGCATGGTGGTGCCATAATTACCATTTAATCCCTGTTATTTTTTTATTTTCATATTAAATAAGCGCGCCGTTTATTTAATTTCAGAGACATATCTTTGTTTCTTTTACAATAGTAATAATAAAAAAACAAATGAGTGTATTTCAAATTGAAATGAATCAGCTATTTATAACATGTATAATAATGAAAAATGTAAGGACTTGCTTGAAATTCATGAATTTCACAACATTTTGTGAAATTTATTTTGAAATTCAAGTTTTTGTATTTAGAATGAACAAAAATTGAATTTATAATTCTTGGATTTGAAATCATGGAATCATCGTGTTATAATCAAATCCTATCAAATTCGGTGGAATTTGCAAATCCGGGTTTTGTAAGATTGAATCAATGAAAATAAATTAAGTTTTATATATTTTAATGGATTATACCAAGCATGGGAATCCATTTAAAAATAGATTCCAGGTAGAATCGTGACTGAGATCATGATCTAGTAGTTAAAGATAGAAGCTGTGGATTATAGAGATCTCAGGTTTGAGTCACATATGAAGCGGGTTGAGAATTTTTCTTTTCATTTAATATAAGTTTAAATGAGAAATATGTTTTTTTTTAAAAAAATCATATAGAATTCATTTCAATGAATTCTAATTATTTACTTGATTTGATTCAAACAAGGACTAATAGTTTACACTTTCTTTTTTTTTAATGAACAACAATTGGTGATGAATAATTATTTTTGACTTACTATTGACTACCTAAAATAATATAGTATTACCTACATACCTTTTACATGCTGTATCTCTAAAATATAGATTACTTAAATTGTGAAAGCAAACATTTGTAAATAGAAATTTGAATTTTTTTAAGCTACAATCATTTAATTTTGAACTAAATAAAAAAACATGTCGAGTGAATACATCTCATACTATTTATAAAGTTTGAACGAGGTAGTATGTGAATTGCAATTAATTAAATTAACTAATGTTTTAGATTTTTCACTAGAATTTTACATAGATAAATATACTAGCAATCACAATTCACAATTTAAAATTATAGCAATAACAATGTATATTAACAATGTAAAACAATAATGAATGGTGAATATGTTAGCGTAGTGATTGAGATTGAATTTGTGATTATATAAGCTGTAGGTTCGAGTCCATATACATGTGAATATTTTCTACATATAGCGTAACTAGACAATTTAAAAAAATGTATAAATAATTAACTAGTTATTTATTTATTTAAATACAATTATGTATTTAAATAAATCTCTATATAATCTACGTAATAGGGAACCTATGGTGACTTTATTTTTTTGATAGGTAAGAGTACTTTACTTTCAAAAATTTTAAATAATCGTTTGAACTTAAAAAAAATCATACAAATTTACCTGTGAATGTCACGTCAAAACTCGACCCTAAGCTTATGGCCACTAAAACCTTAGCCTAGGGCCTCAAATTTTAAAGGGCCCAAAATTACTCTCACTGATTCTTCTATCTTTTCTTTGTTCCTTTTCTAGCCATATATAGTTAATGAAATTGATAGTTGAGATTTCAATAAACTCGTAAAATATGCATATATATTAAATTTTAAAAACAAGAAAAAAATTTTAATTAATTATTTAATTGTTTGATTTATAATTTTGGCCTAAGACCTCCTAATTACTGAGGTCGTACCTGGTCACATGTCTCTTTTTACTTGGTTTTTAAAGATGTGTTTTTTTCTCTCTACGGTCAGAAACTGACACGTGACACTGTAGTGGTAAACTGATGCTTTTTTTTTTTCAGCTTTTGCAAGTTTAGGAATTTATTTAAAGTTTTTAAAAGTTTAGAAAGGAATAAGGTCAAGGATCTTGATGTATTAAACCTTTATAATCATGATATAAAACTATTTATTTCGTAATTTTTTAATATAATAGTAATCATTCATAATATTTTTTGTAAAACATAATACATTCTAACGATGAAAATGAACAAATTGAGGGTCTCACAAGTACACATATTGTATTGATTTTCCTTTTTACACCTCGAACCGTGCTCATTATTAAATACCCCAATCCAAGGTATCGTAGATATAAAATAGTGAAAATACATAACTAGGAGAAAATAAACCTAATATTCTACATACAAAGGCAACAAAATCCATAAAAAAAAATAAAATAAACTAAAAATATTTATATTTTTAATGAAAAGGTACAAAAATATTAAGATGGAGAAAAAATATCATTTGTTGGACCTCATCAGGACATTAATATTATCACTTTAAACCTAAATTCTTATGGATTTGTTCATGATCTTCAACATCCAAAACAACCTCATACTAATTAGGATATCATCTATGTGAAACTCACTCTCTATCTAATAAATTGTTAATGTGGTTGCAAATATATTGGCCTGAAAATAAAATGTTAAATATGAATTTCATAAAAGAAGACGCAACAAAAGAAGAGTGGCGAAATAGAAGAATGAAGATAAAATTCTTTTATTCAAGCTTGAAAAAGTGGTTAGGATTTTCTAGGAGATAAAATGGGAGAAGCTAGCAAAATCTTCTTTTTAAAATTTTGTTTTTTATTTACTATAATTAGTGTTTGGTAAATCCCATTATGGCCCCAAAATAACTGAAGAATGTTTATAATTGAGAAATAAAATCCGTTGTGTCCTAGCCTAATACCATCTCCTTTGGTTTCTTCTTACTAGTCACAATTTTTTTCTTATTTCTACTTTCAATTTTTAACTTTTTCTTTTAATATATTTCTTGTATAGACGTGCCTCGTGTTAAAACACGAATATATAATATACAACGAGAACTCAAACAAAGACATCAAATTTTATTCCGTTAAAATATTACCAATTTGTAATTTTACCATGAAACAAACTTTGCTTGTAAATAAATATTATAATAATAATAATAATAATAATTCATATTCAATAAAAAGACATAAATGATATTAAATTTATATTATTATTTTGGTGAAAATGTTTTTTTTAAAAAATATGGATTTTTGATCATGTTGAGTCACAAGACCTTCCATATTTGTTTTGAGATATGTATCATTTGAGTTACACCTTATTGATATTATTGTAGATACATGTTAAGGGTAAATAATTATAACTTCTTTAATGTTTGTATAAATACACTATTGCCTCCTTGAATTTACTAAATAATTTATACCCCTTATGTTTTGTCTCCATCAAACTATAACCTCCTTAGTTGATTTCTATAGCTTTTTCATCCAAATTTCTTTATTTGACAATAGTGCCTTTGATTTTTTTCTCTATTTATCTTATTTTCCTTTTATATTTTCATCATGTACATTTAAAGAAAAGTGGGTTCTTGAAAAAAAATTGAAATGAATTGTTTAGTTATTTAATTTTCAATTAATGAAAATTGATTTCTTTTCGCTTTCCAAATTACTAATTTGAGAACAATTTTAAACGTAACTTTTCAATTCTCCTTTTATTATTAACGTGTGTGTATATTGTCATCAAATTATTTTTCTATATTTCTAACTGTTGGGGTTTGGACATCCAAATATAATTTAGAACACTATTATAAAACACATGTGAAGAGACACTTTTTAATTATTACATTAATTCAACACTATAACATATAGTAATTACTTAAAACTTGTATTCTTTTGCAATAACATTAAACTTATCTATCATATTACAATAACTAATAAATGAAAATATACTTATGAAGACTTGATCAGTTAGTAAAATTATTTTGCAAAGGCATTCTTATTATATTTGATTAAGCGTAGTGATTAATTAATTAATTAAGCAAAGAAAATTAGTAAAATAAAGCTAACTAGACATTGATTACAATTTTTTTAAATTTCAAACCTTGGAAGATGTTGAAAGAAAATATGAGATAAAAATAAGATTAGTGGACAAACAAAAGGATAAGGCCAATTTAATGAAATAAAAAATTATTTAGATGGAAAAACTATAAAATATAACATAAGAATATTATAATTGGTTTGAGACAAGACATGAAGAAGTATAAATTATATAATTATGGAACTCACGAAGGATGTAATGCATTAGTGCAAACGGGAGAAAAAAACTATTTACTCATGTATTCTCTTCATTTTAAAATAACTGTCGTTCTAGGATTTTAGAAAAATTTTAAAATAATTGTCACTTTGAAATTCACTTTTTTAAAATTTTTATCCATTTTACCCTTATTCAATGCGCATTGAAAATGATAAAAAAAAACAAAGTTTCCAATCAACTTTCAAATTAACAAAAATTATAAGGGTAAATAAGTATTTTTATTATTTTAATTGTCTACTAAATAATATGAAACTGAATGAAAAGAAGCGAAATGTAATAGAAATAATTATGATGATACCATTTTATTTATTTTTATTTTATTTCGTAAAAATTTATAATTAATAAAAAGGAAAAATGAAATTAATCTAGTAGTATATAACTAATAATGAAATTTGAAAATCAACAATTAGATATGGAAGATATGTAATAGTAGTAAAAAAGGAGGTCATTGGCGGTTATAAAAAAATCTGCAATCCGTGAAGAATTCTCTCACTAGCTATTGACCCGAAATTCTCCTAATTACCAGCTTCCATTTTTTTTCTTCATATTCATCTTTGAAAATATATTTCTTCATTTCCTCCATTGTTATACCCATTTCCAGCTTTGCTATCTCGTTTTTGTGTTATTTGGAGCGACAATTTGACGATCCTTTTTCTTTCCTACTCATTTATACCTTTCTTCCTTCTTTGTTTTAACCCTTGATTCCTCATGCACCGCTAGCTGAATCAACCGTTTCTTTTACTAGCCCCCCTATTTCTTACCTTTTCAGTTCATTCAATTTTTGATAGATATGAAGGGAGAAGAGCAATCGAGATCGTTGTTTGGTATTTCTCTTTCTGATCGACCTAAATGGCACCAATTCCTTATTTGTTCCTCTGGATTTTTCTTCGGTTATCTCGTTAATGGAATTTGCGAGGTTCGTTTTGCTATCATATTCCATTTCCCCTGTTTTTCGATGGCTTTTTAATTTTTTGTTGAATTGTCTTGGCCCCTTGCTCCGATTTCATTTTCTCCCCTTTCGTTATGCTCTGTTTGGTAGCTGAGATTATGTTGAATTTTTAATCTTATTTTGTTTTTGGTATTTGAAAACAAACAATTCCATTTGATTTTTTTGTTCTTCGTTCACTGGTTTATTGATTGTGTGAATTGTGTTTCAATTCCTCGGTTAATTATTCGACAATTCATACAATTTCAATTTTCATTTGATAATTACAGGAATATGTTTATAACCGGCTTAAGTTCAGGTATATTACTAATCATCCCTTCATTACATTTGAGTAAGCTTGTCCGTTTATCCAATTTCTAATTGTTTTGCATTTCTAGCTTTGGCTGGTATTTCACATTTGTACAAGGATTTGTGTACCTGGTGCTAATTTACTTACAGGGTTTCAACACCAAACAAATGGTTAACCCATGGAAAACTTATGGGAAACTTTCTGCTGTTCTTATGGCTTCTCATGGGTTGACCAAGGGTTCCTTGGCTTTCCTTAACTATCCAGCTCAAATTATGTTCAAATCCACCAAGGTAAATTTCGTTCTCCATTTCCTAGCTTCTGCACAAATTTTGGTTCCTGTTTAATTTACTCAAGCGTGGGTTTGAATTTTGATGATTTTAGGTGCTGCCAGTTATGCTAATGGGTGCCTTTATTCCGGGCTTGAGAAGGAAATATTCATTGCATGAATATATCTCTGCTTTGCTTCTAGTTGTTGGTCTGATCCTTTTCACCTTGGCTGATGCCCAAACTTCTCCAAATTTTAGCATAATTGGAGTTGTGATGATTTGTGGTGCTTTGCTTATGGACTCTTTGATGGGAAATTTGCAAGAAGCTATTTTCAACATGAACCCTGAAACAACACAGGCATTTACCAATTTTCTAATGCATTCTCGTTTAAGAATTCAAGACTGAAATTACTAGTTTTTGTTATTAATTAGCGGTGGTAATTTACTGGTTTCAGACTGAGGTGCTGTTCTGCACAACAGTAGTGGGATTGCCTTTATTGCTTCCACCTATGATCTTGACTGGAGAACTGTTTACAGCTTGGAATTCATGTGCTCAAGTAAATAATTTTTTCATACTTGTGAATCACTTGAATTCAATGCTGTCAATTAGCTTGTGTAGTGTTTTATGCCTATTTTGTTTTACTTTTTGAAGACATCTCACCTTATGTGAATATAATAATGGGGGTTAGTGGCGCATCACACCAACGTGCCGTCCATGCACAACCAAAACAAATATATATTTTTGGATCAATTCAATGCTATGATGTCTTAGGGTCTACCTCTATAGTAGTACTATAATATTGCATTATATGCTCTGACTAATTCAAGTTCAAAAAATATACTAGTTTTTTATTTTTCTACTTCAAATTTAGGAAAATAAATTATGGGTCTTATGAAACTGAAGCGGTTGAGTGTTAACAGATTAAGGATTTTGTTTTCTCCCTCCTTTGATTATTCTCCTTTTGATATAGTTTAGGTAGCCAACAAAATATGTGTTTCGTTCATATACATGGACTCTCAATCTTTTGACTTAATTTTTGTATTAATGCAGCATCCTTATGTGTATGGTGTGCTGGTATTTGAAGCAATGGCCACATTCATAGGACAAGTGTCTGTTCTATCTCTGATTGCTCTTTTTGGAGCTGCCACCACTGCCATGGTAGGTGTCCGCAGTAAAAATACTGTGGGATTTTCACATTGGTCAAATGCATCTTTACCCAAATTCCACATATTACCCCAACTTGTAAAATGACCAGAAGCCCCTCAACTTAGCAAAAACAAACTTTAGTCCTTTAACGCCACGTGTCAAAATCTGGTTGGTTTGACTTTTCAAAAATGTTATTTTTGTTATTTTTTTATCTCCAATCAAAAGTTGACACGTGACAATGAAAGAGGAAATCAGTGCATTTTTGAAAGTTCTTGAAAATTCAGGGTTTATTTTTGCGATGCTTCCTTGTTGTTGATGTTTTTAACACTTGGGTTTAAAATTGTATCAGATAACAACAGCTAGAAAGGCTGTGACATTGTTGCTGTCATACATGATATTCACAAAGCCATTAACAGAGCAGCATGGAAGTGGGCTGCTGCTAATAGCCATGGGAATAGTGCTGAAGATGTTGCCAGATGCGCATCCTCCTCCAAGAAAGATACCATCAAAGGCTGAAATCTCTCATATGAGAGAAGCAAAAAGACTCCTTGATAACAAACCTCAAGATGAAGAGAAGAGCCCCTCAGTGTGATTTACCTGCTCTATATCAATTTTATTTGTTCTTTTAAATGATATGTTTCTCAATTTTAATTGGATCTCATTACAATTATGGTGTAGAGTTTAGAAATAAGATAAGTGCATGAAGGAAGTTAGATAAAGGAGTAGATTTGTTAGCAATCAAAATTTTTATGATATTTTATTATAGATCAAGTTTTCGGCCTTTCGAATTTAGTCAAATTTAAAAGTTTTTTGTTGATTAATTTCTTTCTACCTGTTTAATGTAACCATCAAGTCAAACTTTATACCGCTAAAGTTTTTTTGTATTTAATATCTTACGTCAACATTTACAATAAATACTTATTCACGTATCTGGCACTACCGCTAAAAGGTGTACTTTTAGGCTTTTCTAAAAATAAATGAAAATTTTGCATTTTTTCATTTATTTTTCCCGATTTCACACTTGTACTTTATTTCTGTTCAGTCTCTTTAATTTTCCTTTCGTACGTTGTATTTATATTAATAATTTCTATCCGCCCTCCATCTACATATTGAAAAAAATATATTGAAAACTGAAAAGTGTAACAATTTACTTATATTCTCTCTCCATTGAAACGA
>CATIWQ010607918.1:0-17126 GCA_949673415.1 Euphorbia schlechtendalii | reverse complement strand
GTATGCCTTCAATGCAATAAAGGAAGTGCAGAGAAAAAAGGGTTAAATATAGTTTGTTTATAGTTAGATTCGCTACAGTCTTAAGTGTTAGCAAGAAAATGTTTATTTGATCACTAGATTTCTCTACGTATTCGAGCGATTATTGTATAAGTGTACTTGCAAATCACTTATCAATAAAAGTTTTCATTCTTCAATATTCGTTTGTTCGATATTCGCAAAGAATAGCATCTTAGCGGAGGTTCTGTACGGGCCGAGACGGAATTCAAAGCAGACGCAGGAATTGCGGGAATTGATGACTCCTATTAAAGAGTGGATACGGTTTGATCAACTTTAGCTTTCACTTGCATAACTTACAACTTTGCTTTGCTTTCTACTTATACTTTTTATTTCGAAGTTTATGACATGTCTATGTGTCATAATGTGTATTTCGTGCTAAGTCTTTTATGTTAATCAAGTTATATGCGTTGGCGTTAATTTTAAGAGTAGTTTCGGGGTTAACAATATTGTGTATAATCACTAGATCTATGATATAATGCTGTTTAGTGAGCCAACATTTTTGGAATGCTAACTTGCTAAATGTGGCTATGTGAGAACGACCCGTACTAAGCATAGTATTGATGTTGTCCAGGTTTTCATAATTGTCTTATCTCGTTTACACTAGACTTAGAAAAGTTATTTCATGTGTAGCTCTACGGTGAATCATTGAACATCTGAATATCTAGAACTGAATCTGTTAAATAATCTAGAGGGTCAGAATAACTTTGTTAAACTTACATGTTTTCTTTGCTAAACTTATTCGTAGTGGAAATCTATGTATTTAGAGTCTCTAATCTATCACATCTATATTCACTCAACTTTTTATTCTAATCTTCCTACCCATAACAAAAATCTCTAATATATTTTTATTTTATTTTATTTTACTTTGTTTCTTCCCTACTTTATCTTTAGACCAGGTTCCTTCCCTGTGGGTTCAATATCTTTTAAAACTACATCGCAACTATATACTTGCAGTTATCATCATTTTTCTATGTGATAAGGGGTATTGACAACACCTACTATTTTATATGTGAACAAGTTTTTGGCGCAGTTGATAACCAACAATTCATGAGATTTTGGAACCATATTAGATTAAACTTATTAGTAGAAAAGTGGCGAACACAGGTCAAGTCATAACAATATAACCATGGTTGGAACCCGTCTATATGCATCTCTTGCAATTGCTAATCTATTTGAGTTCTCTTTCTCTAGACGTGAGTACCCAATTGTACGCTCCTCAAATGTATCTCCAATTAGACATCAGCACCAATAATATGGACAACTAACCCTCTTCGGTTAAGGCATTAACCCCATCTAATCTCAACCCCATCTAATCTCATGACCAAGCACATGTTAAGGGAAGGCATGTTGTACATGTGCTTACATCCGTTAATAAAGCTTGTATCATGACTTATAATGGGAAGACATTTTTCTACCTTAATATACTTGTAGGGATTTTATTGGTGCCACTGGTCTCGCCCTAGTCTAGGTCTTATACGATTGATATGATTATGAAATAATAATTCCAAGCTATTAGGAATTATTAACTATAAGGGAACATGCTCTGACTGGTATATCATAATAATTTCATTATGCCAAGACTCCACATAGCATGCAAAACAAACAAGGTCCATGTTTAAGTTTTTTGTACATATGTCTACATGTTTAAATATTAACAACTAAAACCACGTTTGTAAAAACATATGCGGAATAAATTCTCATACTAGAAATCGACTAAGTCATAAATATCCCTTGGGTATACTTGAATCTAATACTGATGATAACTTCTAGGTAGGAGAGGCTCCCTTGAAGTGAATGAGCAGCCTTGTCCATTCCTTGCCAAAATTACCACGAGTATTTTGATTCATTATACTACAGATAATTATGATTTAAAGATTTTGTTCTTTAATTAAGTGAAGTACGAGACAACCCTAAATTAAAGCAATTACCCGTGTGGTAAAACATTGCTAATTTTATATGATAATCACCTAAACTAAGTTTGAGAGAAACCTTAATCTAGTTATCACATCATTTACTATAACAGGAATTGAAAACCTAAGTCATGCATAGAAAACTTATTCAATTCATAGAAAATCACATTTTAACGTATTACAATCAATCATGCATAGCATAAGGCAGGCTCTAATACCACTATTGGTTAATCAAGATAGTAATTGAACATGCATAGGTTGCAAGGCGAAAATCAAAAAATTAAAATTAACTTGAGGATCTCCTAAGCATGCTATGATTGTTATAATATAGGTTAAAATGTTCCATAGATGCTTTTAAGTTTATAAAACATATAAAGAAACCTATCATCTAAATATTAAAGCATTACCAGTTGATGTATACTTGATCTCTCTTTTGGTAGCGGCGTTCCCTTTCGAGCAATTCCGATAGCACAAGCTTCCAAACTAAGAGAGCCTCTATGACTTGATCCACACGAATCTTCACCGACCATAAAACTCACTTAAACTTTGAGCCTTCTAAAAGAACTCTTCAATTTGTTTGGGGAAACTCATTAATCTTAACTTTGCTTACTTGTGTGATGTCTGGCCGGATGGAAACATACATTTTTCTAAACATATGCATAACATTTTAAGCATACATGATGCATCATTACATGAAATCAATCTAGGTACAAACGAATCACCAAAAACAATGATTATTTCTAAAGATTTTACTCCTGAGGAGAAGGAAGAAATGACACGGATACTTAAACAACATGTGGTGGAATTCACATTGTAGTATGAAGACATGACAGGAGTTAACAGGGAAATCACAGAGCTCAGAATCCCCACTAACCCGCAGTTCAAACCGGTGAAGTGGAAGCTACGAAGGCTACAACCTAAGTGGGCAAAGAAAGTTAAGATAGATGTAGTTAAGCAGATCAAGGATAAATTCTTGGAAGTGGTTAAATATTTGACTTGGCTAGCCAACATCGTCCTGGTGGTAAAGAAGGATGGAAAGGTCATAGTATATGTGGACTTCAGAGACCTAAATAGGGCTTTGCCAAAGGATGACTTCCCGTTACCTCACATTGATGTCTTGGTAGCAAGTGCTGCCAGGGCCGCTATGTACTCCTTCACGGATGGCTTCTCCGGGTGCAATCAAATCCTTATGGCTATAGAAGACAGGATCAAGACTGCTTTCATCACAGAGTGGGGAGTTTTCTGTTAGAAAGTGATGCCTTCTGGATTAAAGAATGCTAAGGCAGCCTACTAGAGAGTTGTTACCGCCCTATTTCATGATCTAATACATAAAGAGGTCAAAGTCTATGTGGATGACATGCTAGTGAAGTCAAACACTCGAGGAGAACATCCTGCGGTCCTAGATAGGTTTCTAACTCGAATCGAGAAGTACAACCTCTGCCTAAACCCCAAAAAGTGTGTGTTTGGAGTGATGTCTGGAAAGCTTCTTGGCCACATCTTTAGCCAATAGGGAATAGAGATGGATCTGGATAAGAGCAATGCCATCAGGAGCATGTCAATTCCTAGAACGGAAAAGGAACTACGATTCTTTCTAGGATCCCTCCAATATGCCAATAGGTTCATTGCCCATCTCACTACCATCTCCGAACAAGCTACTAAGGAAGCAACAGCCGATCATGTAGAAAGAACAATGTCAGGTTGCATTCGACTAGATCAAGCGATATTTGGTCAGCCCACCGGTATTGAAACCTCTAATTCTGGGGAAGCCCCTAATCCTTTACCTAGCTATCAAATAATCCTCCGTAGAAGCAATGCTGGTATAGGAACATGAAGATCGACAAGAGCATGCCATGTACTATCTGGGTAAGAAGTTGCTAGAACATGAGTCCAAGTACACATTGGTGGAGAAGACTTGCGCAGCAATGGTATGGCTCACCAAGAAGTTGCGTTGTGAAGTTTGACCTAATGAAATAACTTTATCACTCACCCAGCCTTGCATGTAAACTGTCCAGGTGGCTGCTATTATTATCTGAGTTTGACTTCACGTATATAACCAGGAAAGTTATCAAGGGATGGGTCTTAGCCGAATTTCTTGCAAACTAAGCTTTGGATTCCGATTATGTCGAAGATTTTGAATTCCTAGATGAAGAGTTGACCATGGTGGAGGAATTACAACAAGAGTGGATGGTGTACTTCGATGGAGCAATGAATCGAAATGGGGTCAGCTTAGGGGTGGTGTTGATAACCCTGCACAATGAGGTCATACCTTTATCTAAGAGGCTCAAATTTCTAGTCACCAATAATTACACTGAATACGAGTCAATTTTATTCGGGCTGGAAGCCCTATGAAAGGTCAAGGCAAAGAGGGTCTCTGTCATAGGGGACTCATCACTAATCATCAACCATGTCATTGGAGATTGGGAGATACGAGAAGAATCTTTAAAACCATACTTGGAGGCTGTCTGGGGCATCTTTGTTAGGTTTGACAAGTGTATCTTCCACCACGTACCATGAGAGGAAAATCAAATGGCTGATTCCCTCGCCACCCCAGCATCCATATGGGAGGGACCCCAAGCCCAACCGATAAAACCAGTCATCCTGCAGTATGCAAAGAAGACTTATTACTGTAGGATGGTCGCAACAGAAGATGACTAAGTGATAAAATGTTGGCACTCGAACATTATTAGCTATTTAAAGAATGGCCAATACCCGTAGGGAGCATTTGACTCTGAAAGCACCTCTCTTCATCGATTAACCATCCAATTTTGCTTGATTGACGGTGACTTATTCAAACAGAATAGCGAAGGTTCACTACTACGTTGCCTTACAAAGAAGGAAGCCCTTATGGTAACCAGATGAATACATGCAGGAGACTATGGCCCTCACATGAATGGTGTCTCACTAGCCAAGAAGATCCAATGACAGAGCTATTTCTGGACAACCATGATGGTAGATTATGTTGACAAAGTAAAGAAATGCCATGCCTGCTAGATTTACATGGTTATCTCCATTTGCATCCCACAGAACTTCATCATTTATCTACTCCTTGGCCATTCTTGGCATGGGGGATAGACATAAATGGACAGATCTGGCCTTCCTCTACTAATGGATACAGGTTATCATGGTAACAATGGATTACTTCTCAAAGTGGGTGGAAGCCGAATCTTACACCAACATCATCACCAATAGAAAAAAACATTCATGTGATACGGGATACCTCTCTATATTATATCTGACAACGGAGTCCAGTTTCAAGGAGCAATGGTAGAACTAATAAAGAGGTACGACGTGGAACATCATCATTCCTCCCCTGATAGGCCTCAAGCCAATGGAGTAGTGGAAGTGACCAACAAGTTAATCAAGAAGATCCTAAGCAAGATGGTGGTCACCTATAGAGATTGGGCGGACAAACTCCCTTTGGTAGTTTGGGGGTACCGAACAAGTATCAAGTCCCTAACGAATCAAACACCCTTTTCCTTAGTCTATGATATGGAGACTGTTTTACTAGTGGAACTAGAGATAGGATCTCTTAGAGTTGCCTTCGAAGAAAAGATGGAAGTTGGACTGGGCTAGGGCTAGGTTCAAACAACTCGACATGATAGACGAGCATCGCCTGAAAGCTTTGGATCACCTGCAAATGTACCAGCAAAGGATGGCTAGATCATACAACAATTGGGTCAAACATCAAAAACAACTATTGAAGGTAATAGACTTTGTCCTAAAGTAGCTAAGGACTTTGAATGTGGATGTCAAAGGAAAGTTTTGACCAAATTGGAAGGTATGATTCGTAATAAAAAGAGTTCTGGGAAAATATAAGATACAACATGGATGGAAATGAGTTTACCAACCCCTGTTAACAAAGACCGGCTCCAGGATTTACCACATATAAGATGCAGACATCTTGTCAGTTGGTAAAATAGAGGGCCATTTTTTTGCAGAATAGCTTGTTGGCTTGTATTAGCCAACTAATGACAAGAGTCAAATCTTTCATATCTTGGATGATTTCATTAATGAAAATGTCATTAATGCTAAATATTATGAATGTGTCCATTTAAATATATATGCATGCCAATTGTAAGCATCATGTAAGTAAAAAGAAATGAGCTTTAGGATTACTAAAGCATAGTTTACATGACAAGTTCAAATAAATATGATAGGTCCATAGTTTATCCAATACAGATAAATAATATTAATGTCCATCACAAGAATCACTAAAGCACCAGTCAACACTCACCCGTCGGGTATAGTCAAGGGGCGCCTCCCCACTTTCATATCAGGACTAATCAAGCATCGGGCGAAAATGTCTTACAGGATCACCAAAAGACTTGATCTTTGATAACCACCCTTGATAAAACCCATCCGTCTCTTCTATCTCGATAGAGTCATAATCTAAGTCGACGAATTGAGTCCTCTACACCTACAACATTTGAATCCGATCGGGACCCTCATGATGCCAATCAAAGCTGTGAGTTGAACAGGAAGACCTTAGAACTCGTTGACGCCTTCCATACTATCGGAACATTTGGGAGGGAGAGTAGAATGTGACCTTGAGCAGGCCAATCAGGAAAATCTCGCTATCATGCATTACCACGGATACTTGAGGGATAGCCCACCAAGGACTGACCCATCAAATTTGGTGATCCTGATAACCTCGTTTAGCTCCACATGCCGATTTGTAGTGAGACCGCGCCTGTTGTATTGAGTGGGGGAGTAAAGGGTAGAATTTATGGTGGGAGCTTATATCAGAGACAGCTTCTCCAACAACCACAACTATGTGTGTGATAATTAATGTGGGACTACGTAAAATGTTAAAAGTTGAAATGAAAAGTTACCTTAAGAAGGGTGAAGCGATCATCGACCAGACCTTGATCGACATTGGCAGCATCCATTTTGACCAAACTCTTGGCCAAAGCCAGCGCAAAAGGAGAATGCCCGTAAGAAAGAGATTGCATAATAGAGATGAGCCAAAATGGGGTAAATGGCCCGGAGCCACAAATAAACTCGACCATCAAAAGAAGGGCCACCAAGAAAGGCCAAGCCAAGTGAGATCAGGAAGCAATTGCACACCAATCAAAAATAGCATTGACTCAAAACCCTGGAGGAGCAGGCGATTGAGGCAAGAAGGGATGAATAGAATCCAGGTTCCACAAACCTCTTAAGGTGTCCACGGCCCTGAATTGGTAGGCAGGAATTGCGATAGGGAAACCTCAGGGACAAGGAAGGCCTAATATGGCTTGAAATTCCTCGATCATGGGACACAATTCCTGAAGGGTGAAATGAAACACATGAGTATCCGAATCCTAGAATGACAAGGTGGCCCAGACAAGAGTTGAGTTTACCAGGTGGAATGCCAAATAACGTAACCCCCATAGACAAAATAGCTTCAATCTTGACCAATATGGGTTTTTCAGGGTGCGAAGAAAGGATTGAAGCTCTTGGTTGTGAGAAGCCATGAGAAAGGAAGAAATCTGAACAGGATGGAAAACCAACACCGACACTGATATTGCAATATCTGTATCGATATGAGCAATGTCAGTACCAATGTTAGGTATATCGGTACCGATGTTAGTCTAAATTGCATTGGTATTGATGTGGTAATGTTGACATCGATGTTACCTACATCGATGTTGATGTTTATACTTATAAAGGGAGGGATTTTCCAACCCGACATCGATTTCTCCTTTGGAACAACTTATTACTGGCTATGGATACTTGTAAACGCATACGTGGGTTCGAAAACGGGAAAAGTTACTAATTGAACCACAAAGGATCGAGAAAGACAGCATAAAAATGCAAAGGGGCTGAAATGCACCCTAATCAAATTAGATAAATGTGGTAAATATTTTCAAACCCCAACGTATCAGAGGTGGAATAAAATAAAAGTATATCAAAAACTATGCTAAACAGGCCACACCGGCCAACTACCTAATAAACCTAGTCACTACTGGTAGAACCGTCATACTACTCCTCTTCCCCATTAAGAGACTCCTTGATCTAGCTCGCATGATCGATGTAAACCTTAGAAGCCTCAGAATAGAGGATGGATCCTCTAGAAACCTCACCCTAGGTGTCGATTGCCTTCATCCTCCTCAGTTGCTTAGCGAAGGCCTGCTCCTCGAACTCCATTCTTCTAACCCCGACTGCGATTTACCCTTTACTCTTACACATGCCCCTGGAGAGATCCCTCTCCATCCTCCAGATGCCCTCCCCCTAGTCTATCACCAGGCCCTTCGACAATGCCAACCGGTCCCCAAGCTCTTGAGCTCTAGCCTCAGCAGAAGATTGAGCCTAGCACTCCAGCGTGACCAACACCTGACGTAAAAATTCACATGCCATTTCTTGAACACGCATGCATAATCAATCATCACATCACAACCACATCATTCATAAAGTACTATCTACCACATAGGCAGCCAATAGAAACAAAGAAAGTGAAGGTGGAAAGTCTTACCCCAGCATTGCTGTTCTACGCAATGATCATATTCCTCGTGGACATATACTAGCGTGCCATCCACTTCACCTCAGTTAGATGAACCTGGTAAAATAAAGCATCAGGGTAAAAGCAAATGAAAAATATGAAGAAACTTGGGAAGAAGGAATCTAACATGTCTGGTGTCCTGGGGAATGAAATCTAAGATATGATGGCCAGTCGAGAGCTCCACAAGGTTAGTGTCCCCGACTAGGGAAATGAGAGAGAAGGTGGCATCCATAGGCGTAGCCACCTGACCCTCTATAATACCCAGTGGTGGCAGAGAAGGACCCTTTGATTGCCCGGCCTCGACATGGACGCGCTTGCTACCAGCAGTCTGCAACCATGCGTAGAAAGGTCATTAATCAACTCGAAGAAAGAGCACAAAGGAAGTAGTATGTTTAAGTAAAAGTAATAAGAGAAGAAGGCATACCCTAGGAGTACTAACTTGAGAAGGTCACAAAGTGAGAGTCGCATAACTGTAATATGCGCCTGCATCGGGTGCATTTTCGCTTGGGCCACCATGGTCATCGCCACCCTAATCATCACCATCATCCTCCTCCTCACCCTCATCATCATTGAGCAACCCGTGGCTCTACGGATGAGCTCCTCAGCATGTCGATAGTGCCATGACTTAGAGTCATCATGCCATAATAGAGGACAAGGAGGTAGAAGTGAATTCATGTAGACCTAGTAGTCACCGTCGATGCACTCGATTACCATACTGTTCCCCTTGAGGAACTCCAGAAGATCGACCGTGGTCGTGATCGTTAGATGCGGCCAGAATACACCGACCGGAGGGTGAGGAGGCACAAGTCGATCGGCTACTGAAGAGCTTCTTCAGTCACGGACCTGCTCACCGAAATACCATTCAAGAACCACGGGCTCTCCAAGATAAGGCGGCGATCATCCACATCGTTCCTCATTGCCAAGACATCCTCTGGGTTGGGCATGGCCTCCCAAGGTTCCTCCATAATCTACATAAATATGAGAGTGGAAAATATGATGAATCAATCATCGACTTGTTGTGAAAGAACAGAATGATAACTAAAGTTCTAAGGTGAAAAGGGAATAACTAATCACGGGAGAGATGGTGGATGCACTGGCAGTAGCCCGTCCTCCACTTGCGTAGGCCGCCTACCCGCCGGCACCTATGGTTGATGAAGGTAATTCCTAGGTCTGTGGTACCCTTGAAGATAAGAGGAGGGAGAATCTGATTCTCAAAAGCCCAAATCTACAAAGCAAACATAATTAACCCTATTAGTATGACGTAAGAACCAAGGTTACGCAAATGTAATCCACAAAAGACACCAATACCTGGAGGAGGAGATAACTGAGCTTGAGGGTCTTATTGTGAGCCCTCATGGCATAGTATAAGCTGTAGTACATCTGACCTAATGTGGCCCAAGGTTAGTTCCAACTTGGGATGTTCACGACATCCTCAACCACCGATATCAATCCATAGTTGATCTAATTGGATGATATGGGAAAAAAGATGATGGATAGGAGGTTGGTGATGAAAGCCCTCACTGCCTGGGGGCGGAGCTTCTCAGGAACAGGTTGGATCCTCTTCAAGTTCTGGTAGAGGTTGGTGTATGCCAACTTCCCGGTGCAAGGGAACACCCCAAATAAGTCCTCAACCCTGCTCGCCACCCAAGTCAAGGTAGGACATTTACCCATGAAGACGTCAAAGTGGATGGTGGATTCATCCCAGCTCAAGCCCGTCATGGCAGCGTCGAAAGGAGTGATGGTCAGCTTGCCAATTGGTAAATGGAAAGTGTGAGTCATCTCCGACCAGTGCTCCACCACTGCAATCAAAGTAGCGTGAGACAGATGAGGCATCTGATCAGGGAGCATGCTCGCAATCTCCCCAAATTCGATGGCCCAAATGGCCATCTTGTGATCCAAGTCCCTCCGTATCCTAGCCCACCAAGCGCTCAAAGTGCGAATCCCAGTCATGTTCACAAAAATACTAGTCATTATTACATTTGTGATGCTACTTTACCCCCAAAACTTCATAAAAAGAAAGAGTGGATAAGCCTGCAAATCTGAATTTCACCCTAAGACACTTTATCGGATAGGAAACCAGCCATTTTCTACCATAAACATAAGCCAAACTGAAGAAAGAGGTCCAAACGTAGCGAAGAGGCAATCTTCCAGAGTTAATGTCGGTGTCAGCATTGCAACACCGACACTAACATACCTAACATCGATACCGATGTTAGCTTTGCAATTGCAACATCAGTACTGATGTTACAATTGCAAAAATCGAGAGCTTCCCCCTTCGCATTTTCTGAAAAAAAAATCCTCCCAAATCTCATAAATTAAACATTCCAAACACTTAAAGGACCCCAAATACTACCTATTCATGGACTGATTGCACACGAAATCGGTTCTAATCCAAGTTTTAGGCTAAAATCCTAAAAAATTCAAAATCAAAGAAATCAGAATAAATGAGAGATTCTCTGGTTTCCTGGATGTTATATATGTGCTCATGGAACCTCGGGATGAAGGAGGTGATGGGAGAAGTGAGAGAGTAGCCCACGAACTTATCCGTGGAGTTGAATTCGTAACCCCTAGCCACGGAGCATGAACGAAGAACTGTGATCATTGGGTGAATCATGAAAGATGAGGCAGTGATGTTGCGGGGTTTCTTACCCTTGGTCTTAGTCCTCATGATGGAAAGTTGAAAAAATCGCCAGAAAAGAAGAAGGAGAGGTTTTTTGGAGAGAAAAATCGGAGAAGAAGTGGGGGGAAAGAAAGAATTTTTTGGATTTTAAGGGATTTTATCCCAGGAAGTCGACGTCGGTGTCGGTGTTGCCAGCACCGACACCGATGTCACTACATCGGTACCGATGTCGGTAATGTCGGTACCGATAGTGCTTTCTAATTTTGTTTCTCTTTCTTCTTTTTACAAGATTAAGCCGCACCGAAAGATTTTCTACCATGACGGAACATAAATAAAAAGGATGCACGCGATCTTTGAGACCTTATGATTTTACGAGGTTATACTAAAAGTCCCTGTATATACGTCCGCATTTTCCATGACTTATCAGAGTCAATTGACTTTTTACAGTCTGTATTTTCTCTGGCTTACCAAAGTCGATGAACTCTTTACAATTCGCATTTTTTCTGACTTATTACAGTCAATGGACTTTCTACTGTCCACACCTTTTTCTGACATATTACAGTTGATGGACTTCCTACAGACCACATTTTCCCTGATTTATTACGGTCAACGAACTTCCTACGGTCCACACCTTTTTTTGACTTCTTACAATCAATGGACTTTCTACAGTTCGCACCTTTTCTGACTTATTACAATCAATGAACTTTCTACAATTCTCACCTTTTTTGACTTATTATAGTCAACTGACTTTCTACGGTCCACACCTTTTTCTAACTTATTAAAGTCAATGGACTTTCTACAATCTGTATCTCTTCCAACTTATTACAGTCAATGGACTTTCTACAATTCGCGCCTTTCTCGACTTATTACACTTTATGGAATCTTACAGTCCACTCCTTTTCCAACTTATTACAGTTAACGGACTTTCTACAATCCGTACCCCTTTCAAACTTTTCCTTACCGATCACGACGAGTAAGAGGTTGATATTCAGGGGGAAACTATTGATGAATAAGCAACTCACAAGGAGCATGGGGAGACCATTCACGCCAACATGGTGCTAGGATGCAAAGCCTCGAATTATCACAAAGACCCTACATCGGGAAGTGCCAACCATGACCAGTCAGGTATCACCTCTAAACCTCGCTGCTCTTTCAATCGTGAGACCATACTAAATTCATATCAGTAGTGATCTCATGAGGGGCAGCTTGTGAGCATGAGATTTTGATCCTCACTCGCGAGTTCAATGATGACGTTGTAATTTAATTTCATTTGCTAGTCTTCCACTTTGACAGGGTCTCGAAGGTCCTCAAGAGAAGCATTCTTCATTTCCTACAAACCTTAGGAAACCTTTTTTTAATTAGACCATTCTAGGCTAGGATGAAGTTAGGCCCAATACCCATACCGATGTGACAATAATATTGGCATTGGCAATATCAGTATCGGTATTGCCATAGTGACACCGATATTGCAACCTCAGCAGTAACCAAGTCCAATTTGAATCAAAGTCAAACCAAAAAGCCAACTTCAACACCGATGTTACAAACATCAGTATCGATATTGCCAACATTGATGTCAGCATTACAACATCGGTACTGATGTCGCTAAGTCAGTGGTAGCAAAATTGTAGAATTTCAGGAATAATGGATGCAATAGTCCTCTACGGCCCTTGTACCCTTGGTTGACCTCTCCAGCATGCTGCAAACTATAGGGTGGCTAGACTGGGTCCTCCTCCCTTAGATTGGGAAGGTAAAAGTGTATAAATGCTTGCCATTTTCCCTTTGCATTCTAAAAAATTCAGGCAAGGCTAACATCAGTGTTGCAATGCTGACACCGACATTGCAACATCGATGTCAGTGTTACCTCTATTTTCCAGAATACTAATTTACATATTATGCACTAATTATGGGTTAATTAAGTAAAAATGACTTGTTTACATAAACCTACAAAGATCGGTAGAATGATTATGTGTTGTATTAGTCTTTAGGATATATCCCGAGGGAAAATTTAAATAACGGATTCCTCTTAACCGAGATAAAATTATTACCGTATGGGAATTTCCTCGGAACATATACGAAAGATAGTGATTATGTTCATGAGCCTAGAATTATTTACAACTTCCATGTATTTGTGAATAATTAAGTTTAGATTAGGAAACCCCCACGAAGGGAATGGCCCCATTCCCGGATATCTGACCCAACAAAATTCACATGTGGCATTTTTACTAATAAAACTAATAACATACTTGTATAAAAATGGACCATTTTTCACAACGGAAACGACGAGCCCTTATTGGCACTTTTTATTTAACTCGACCACACGGGTCTTCCAAATATTCAAGCCAAACATACTTGGTGCATTGGCACATGTTTTTTTGTGAAAATATTTTGCGATAACCTTTGTGGATTAGATAGATTAGGTTAGATGTATGTTAAGATTTATTTTCCTTTGGGTATCGCACTTTAATAAAAATTATGTATTTGTTAGATTGGTTATATAATAGAATATGGATGTATTCATTTACCTAGATCTCATGTATTTTAGGCAATTTGTATTCCCCATCCCAAAAATATGTAAATAATCCCTCCTAGACTAGGCATATTTACTTTCCTACGTGTTTACTTTATGCATTTATTTATTACCTTCCGTATGCATGCTAAAAAATACCTCGAAAATGATTTAGAATGGGATGTAATGATATAGGAATATGGCAGCCACTTGCCTAATATAACTTTAATACCGACGAAATAAGTAACTCATCCAGACCCGAATCTCTATACTGGTATCGTTTAGGCTTAACAGATCTAGGCTGTACCGAATTTCTCAGAAGAGCTGATCGTGGTGGTGACTTTGTATAACATAGGCTAGTGTTTAAGGCCTTGAGTCTTTGGAATCCTTTCCATAACCATAACGCACATTTTCAAAAACCTCATGTCCCATCTCACGAGGCTGGTGCCTCGTGGCGATCGCGCGGAAAGAACGTCATTCACTCACACATGGCTTCCGATGGAATAAATCTTTTAAGTCAAAGGAGTTTTGGTGGTAACTCGGCTTTGAAAATTGATATTCGCAAGGCCTTCGACAAGTTGGATTTGAATTTTCTCTGGACATTCCTTGAGGCATTCAGTTTTAATAGCACTTTTGTTGCATGGACACAAAATATTTTGAGCTTAGAACAAATTTCAATTCTAATTCCAGTTAGGCAACAAGATTTCAAATGTACAAGAGGAGTTGGGCAAGGGGATCCATCATCTCCTTTACAAACTCTAATGGTATGATACCTTGCATAGTGCGTTCTCGAATCATGCTATGTCTAACACCTAAATGTCTAGACCTGCCTTTGTAAACTTTTCTATAAGCATTGGTCAAACTTAGCTTTACTATCACATCTAATAGATATAGGTGATATTGGTTTAGGCCACAATAGAATTTCATAAATTAGATCTCTCAGCCATTCAGCTTATTTACTAGTTGTTGCTAATGCTACGAATTCATATTCCATTATCGATTCAGTGATACAAGTCTATTTCTTTTATGCCCAAGAGATAGCACTTCCCCCAAGAAGGAATACCCATCCACTTGTGGAAGAACTATCTTCTTCATTAGAAATATAACTTGGATACGAATATCCTTCAAAAACTGAAGGAAATCCCGTATAAGTCAAACCATAATCCTTTGTTCCTTTCAAGTACTTGAACACTCCACTCAAAGCTTGCCAATGATGCAAACTAGGATTACTAGTATACCTACTAAGTTTTCTAACTGCATAGGTTATATCTTGCCTATTACTAATCATGGCGTATATAAGTCTACCTATAGCTCTCGAGTATTCAATTTGAAATACTACAACACCTTTATTAGGTAGAAGCATAAGACAAGGATCAATATGAGTGCTAATTGGAGAACAATCCTTGAAGTTAAATTTCTTCAAAGTCTTCTCAATATAATGAGATTGAGAAATTGAAATAACATTTTTCTTTCACTTGGTTCTTATACCAAGAATCACTTCAGCTTCCCCAAAATCCTTCATCTCAAAATTTGATGACAAGAATTTCTTAATTGGTTTTATCAACTTGATTTTGGTCAGTATCAAAAATCAACATGTTATCCACATATAAACAAATCATAAATCCTTTACTTAAAGCTTCAAACTTGCTATATACACGAATGTCTGCTTGGTTGATAACAAAACTATTGAAAAAAACAGCATCATTAAACTTTTGATGCCAAGCTCTGCTTGTTTCAATTCGTATAATGATTTCTTCAACTTGCATACCTTATTTTCACAATTTAGCATAACAAACCCTTCTATTTGTTTCATATAGATCTCCTCATCCAATTCACCATTTAGGAATGCAGTTTTTAGATCCATTTGATGAATTACAAGGTTGTGTATAGCTGCAGTGCTATCAATAATCTAATAGTAAAGTTCCTAACAAATGGAGCATAGATATCAAAGAAGTCAATTCCTTCTTTTTACCTAAAACCTTGGATAACCTATCTAGCTTTATACTCATACATGGATCCACTTTTACTTTCCTTTTGAAGTTCCATCTATTTCTTAGCAGTTTATAACCAGGTGGTAGATCAGTTAATACCCATGTATTATTGTGCATGATAGAAACCATCTCACCTTGGATAACTTCTTTCCAAATGCAACATCTCTTGAAGCCATAGCTTCACTAATGGTCTTAGATTCTCTTCAACAATAAAATAATATTGATAATAATGTGCAACCTCATCCCTTGTCCCTTCAATTAAATAAAGATGAAAGTCATCTCCAAAAGATTCGCCTTTCTATTTCTGGTACCTCTCTTAGGTGTAAACGGTCTAGGTAAAGAAATATTCCCACCATATACATCTTTAAATTGAACTGAATTCCCATTGAATGAATTATGAATCATGTCTCTTGTTCTCAGTATAGACCTAAATCTATCTTCATCAAAATCAGGATCTCTTGGCTCTATAACTAAGTTCACAGATACATAGTCATTAGATTCTTTTATATAGAACCTACATGCATGGGAATGCTCAACATACCTAATGAAGATACAATATATACCTCTTTCACCCAATTTTCTTCTTTTAGGTTCGGTGACTCCTACCACTGCTCTACAACCCCAAACTCTGAAAACTTAACTTTGGTGGCTTTTTAAACCAACATTCATAGGGGGTAATTTTATTCCTTTCTTTAGGAATTCTATTTAATAAATAACAGATTGTTAGAATAGCCTCACCCTATAATCCTTCACTCGAGCCTGAATAAGACAACAAAAAATTAACTATTTCTTTCAAGGTTCTATTCTTCCTTTCTTTCACACCATTTTTTGTGGTGTATAAGGAGCTGTAGTTTGATGTATTATACCATTAGATTGAAAACATACTAGATCATAATACTCATCTTCCTATCAGTACGTAAACTTTTAATGAAATTACTTTGATGTAGCTCTACTTCTTGTTTCTAAATTTTAAATTTATCAAGAGCTTCATCCTTAGCATGCAACAGATAAACATAACAATATCTAGATGCATCATCAAATAAAGTAATCACGTACTTTTTATTTCCTATCGAAGGTGTAGAGTGAAATCGCACAAGTCACTATGTATCATATCCAATGCACTAGTCACTCTATTAAGATTCTTGAAAGGCTTTCTGGTTATCTTTGTTAACATGCAAGTTTTGCATTTCTCAACGTTTATATCAACAGTAGGAATAAGGCACATTTTATACATATCTTTTAACCTTTTATAATGTACATGTCCTAATCTATTATGCCACAATTCAGATTTATTCAATGTTTTGCTAGTATTAGAAGAAATCATAAAAGAAGATAAATCACCAAAAGAAGCATTAGTATTTAATTCCGTTACTTTAATAAACAAATCCTACAAATGTACCATGTTTTGATAAGATATACTTACCACTTTCATACACTTGCTTATATCATAAATTATTCAATATCACACCAGACAACAAATTCTTTCAATCCCAAGAACATAAAATACATTATTCAATATCACACCAGACAACAAATTCTTTCAATCTCAAGAACATAAAATACA
>CATIWQ010607882.1:0-10929 GCA_949673415.1 Euphorbia schlechtendalii | reverse complement strand
TAATATTCAATAATTCACCACAGAGCAACACATGAGATGACTTTTCTAAGTCTAGGGTAAATGAATTATGACACTTATAAGAACCTGGATAACAATATTACTATGCTTAATACGGGTCGCTCTCACATAGCCATATTTAGCAAGTTATCATTCCAAAAATGTTGGCTCACTAAACAACGTTATAATCACAGATCCAGTGACTATACACAATCTTGTTAACCCCGAAATCACTCTTAAAGTTAACTTGAAATCATATAACTTGATTAATATAAATGACGCAAGATGAAATACTCGTTATGACACATAGACATATCATAAACTTCAAAATAGAAAGTATAAGCAGAAAATAAAGTAAAGTTGTAAGGTATGCAAGTGAAAGCTAAAGTTAATCAAACCGTATCGACTCTTTAATGGGAGTCGTCAATTCCAGCAATTCCTGCGTCTACTTTGAATTCGATCTCGACCCGTACAGATCCTCCTCTAGGATGTTATTCTTTGTGAATTTTGAATAAAAGAATGTTGAAGAGCGAAAGCTTTTATTGATAATGCTTTGCAATTACACTCATACAACAAACGCTCAAATTTTTGTAGAAATATAGTGATTGAAATGGGAATTGAATCACTTATACATTTTTCTCGCTAAAACTTTAAACGTAGCGAAATCTTTATAATTTCTACTCTTTATCTATGCATACAAGTCTAACATGTATCACACACTATCAATCCACTCTCTTCCTGAAAATGGTTAAGTTTGAACCTTATTTATAGAGTACGAAGGGTTGCGTCTATCCAAAAGAAGAGTCGTGTCCATTGGCGAAGAGTTGCATCACTTCAATATGATTGGATGCAAAGATTCATCCTCATCCACAATGGAAAGGCAAATTTTAATGATTGGTTGACTTCCAAAAGGTGTCTTTTCAGTTGGTAGTTGATGGCGGTTGATAGTTGTTATCTGGCGGTTGGTAGTTGATAAGAGATAACAAATACCATCACAAGTCACGATCACAAATTACATGTCACGATCATGACTAATGTTTGACAACTTTCTATTTTGAAGAATAACAAGTCACGATCGCAAATAGGTGTCATGACCGTGAATTGAGATTTTCCTCAAAATTCTTCTTGCAACTTTACCGATCTTCGATCGCTTCGATCCTAAGCCAAATCCTTGTGTTCCACGCATCTTTTTGCACCTTTTTCACTCTTTTTACATAGAATTCCACTTTTGATCATTTTACTCCTAAGATTTACCTAGTTTCTGCATTTGCATAAAAAATAACTACATAACATGTGAAATATTTTATATGAAGAATAAAATGAAACAAAACCATATCATTTTATGATTGAAAATGTCATGATAATAAGTGTAAATATACACTTATCACACCCCACACTTAACTTTTGCCTTATCCTCAAGGTAAACACACAGAAGTGTATAAAAATATTAATTCAAGCTCGTACCTCATTTGGCGAAAGACTATCATAGTGAGTACCACATTCCCACATCGCATAAGTTTTAAGTAAAGTTCAAAATTTCCCACAAATTAGTAACGTGCAATTTATATAGTTCAGTTGCATATATTTGCTCGTAATGGAGGGTCAACCGAATTGCATCTTCATATAAGCTTTATATGCTCACTCGAATATTTCCTTCTCTTAAGCACAATATAAAGTATAAAGGACAAAGGGAGCACACTTTAAAAAGTTTGATCTCAATGCATTTTTAGGTAACCTAGGATGCTAAAAACACTCTTAGTGGTTGGATTTTATGCTCCATACCACTCTCCCCTTTTTTAGTGGTTGCATTTTGTGCTCCATACCACTTTCTCTCATTTTTTTTCTTTTAAGCATATGTTTTTTAAGTACATGTTTGTACTTTGCACCCATTTTCGTGCTATGCTACTTTTCTTTTTTCACTCATTGAATGGTTGTAGTTTCTGCTTCGTACCATTTCTCACCTTGCATGACTCATTGGTTATCATCTCTTTCTTTTGATTTTTACTCTTAATACCCTCATCCTTTATTGATCACTTTCAAAGTATTATGACTATAGTTTCTCAACACTTTAGACACACTCAATACTTATAAGATGTATTCAAGAAATGCATATAAAACTAAGAGTAAGAACACTACTCGATATTACTCCACTTAAAACTTATCGGTAGTATTAAACTAAAAAACTATATAACTTATACCAATTCATGTTGCATTGAAATATATATCAAAACTTACTTGGAATGTTGCTTTTGAATGTTACTCATAACTCATCCTTGCCAAATGCTAAATGTTGTGCTAAAACGCTCACACTCTCAACGTGTGGTCATACTCGAAACACTTTGTTCGAATATGCACTAACATCAAACTTGAAATACCTAACACTCACAATAACCTTGGAACATATGTTAGTATAATATAGGTATGGATAATGTATAAATAACATAAAAATCAAGAAAAATTTTCAAATTCTTCTATTTTTTAATTTTATTTAATTTTTTTAGATTTTTGGGATTTTACAATTGTCCCCCCACACTAAAGAACATAATGTCCTCATTGTGAAAGATTTTAAAATTGAAAATCTAAACACAAACAACTAGTTTAAAAATATGAAAAAGAAAAGTAAAGAAAAGAGTAAACCCGTTCTATTGAGAACGAGAATTCGGGGGACTAGAAGTAAATTGACAATTTTGTTTTCTAAAGAAAGATAGTAATTTTTAAAGCATCTATTTATTACTTATCTTTAGAATCTTGATATCTCTTTTCATTACTCTAAGTTCCGCGCAATTGTCTAATTTTTGTTGCATGCTCATCTTCCAATCTTCCAAAGCTTCATCTTCATCTTCTTCTTTGATCATCGGAGCCTTTTCATGATGACGTGTAGCGGTAGGATTAGATGGGCCAACGGAAGAATCTTCATGAGTCGAGATTAGCTTCTTGGTGCGGTTGGAGTAGGAATAGAAGGAATATACACCATTGTTCTCTTGAAGAAGTCTGGTGTTCTTCAAGTAATTCCCATCCATATAATGAAAATACTCACCTAGTCTTTGGATATAGGGAAGTTCATTTCTCGCACCCAAGATGATTGCGATGATAATTTCGGCCTCTCCAATCTTGTTTCTCTTGCTCGTAGAATTCTTCTTCATCATATCCCAAATAATATCCACGAATTCCGCTTTTTGCTTCATCAAAGTGCAAGAAAGAACAAACAAATCTTCCTTTTGGACATTGGTATTCTCTACTCGATAAAATACCGAAGTGGAAACGTATTTGTGGAGTAAAAGAATGCACTCATCCTTAATAAGTTTATTGGGAGAATTTTTGGGATTGAAAACTCTCTTACCCGTTAAATCTGCCCAAACTCAATTTGGTTGAAAAGAATCCATCATGCTTGATGAATTTTCAATTTCTAACCCGAACCAAGCATTCATCATCTCTCTTGTGATGGTGTAATGTCTTCCTTGGTCACGAAATTGAATCGCCCTCTTCTTCTTATCCTCAAAATCGAATGTCAATAGACATTCTAAAATCCAATCACGATTTTGTGGAAATCTCATCTCCACAAATCGGCTTAAAACCAAATCAGCAAGATACATCTCCATTAGTTCATGGAGGCCTAAAGTTTCCAAGAATACCATATCAAAAAATATCATACCATTGATTTCCAACTTATTCAAAACTTGGAATCTCTTCCCTTCTTCACGTGATTGAATGGGAAAAGGACAACCATATTCTTGTTGGTAATTCAGGACTTCCCTTCTATTTGTGGCTACCTTGACACGAGGCATATTGGTTTTGAAGTAAAGGTTTGAAAAAGGTTTGGATTTAAGAAAAATTGAGATGAAAATTTCAGAACTTTTGTAAGCTTTGTAGAAGTTGTGTGGCCAAGGGTTCAACCTAGACCTATTTATAGAGTTATACAAGGTCTCTAATTGGCCAAAATAGTCAATATAGTCGTTTATCCTTCAACCTAGCCATTATTGGCAGTTTTAGGCATCTGTCACGTGTTGAATCACGATCAGTAACGATTATATTCTACCCGTGTCACGATCTTGAAAACCTGTCGCGATGGTGATGATAGAAACATAAAGTTTTACTGCATAATGTCACGGGCATCTATAGTCATGGTTGCGACTTTCTGCAATTCTTCTATCTTTTCAATTTTTTTATACTTAGTCCTAGAAAAACTTAGAAAAAACAAACACATTAAATATAAAATAATTATTATTTATTACCTATACTTGGAATAATTTATGGTGAAGATAGTAATTGAACATCAACGTCTTATTGTTCAAATTTATTTTCGAGATAAGGTTTGCATCGTTGGCCATTGGCTCGAAATATTTTTCCATTTTCAGCTTTCAATTCCAATGCTCCATTGTCAAACACTTGAATAACTTCATAGGGTCCCTTCCAACAAGATTTGAGTTTTCCAGGGAATAAGAAAAGCCTAGAATTATATAATAGAACTTTATCTCCGACCTTAAACTTCTTTTCCCGTAGTTTTGCATCATGACATCGTTTTGTCTTCTCTTTATAGATCTTTGCATTTTCATATGATGACAAATGTAGTTCTTCTAACTCATTTAAATCCAACTTTCTTCTTTCACCGGCTTTGTGTAAATCCATATTCAAATTCTTCAAAGCCCATAAAGCCCTATGCTCTAATTCTACTGGTAAATGACAAGCCTTTTCATAAACCAACTTGTAGGGTGCTATACCAATAGGTTTCTTAAAAGCTATTTTGTAAGCCCATAATGCATTATTTAGCTTAGTAGACCAATATTTCCTAGAATTCGAGATAGTCTTTTCGAGAATCCAATTAATTTCTCGATTGGAGATTTCTAATTGTCCACTAGTTTGAGGGTGATATGGGGTAGCAACCTTATGATGTACTCCATACTTATGCATCAAACTTTCAAAAGTCTTATTGATGAAATGAGAACCTCCATCGCTAATTATAGTCCAAGGAACCCCAAATCTACTAAATAATTACGTAAGAAACTTAACAACTACTCTAGCATCATTCTTACTAAATGCGCTAGCTTCAACCTTTTTTAAAACATAATCAACTATAACCAGAATTTAATTATTACCATTAGAGGTTAGAAATGGTCCATGAAATCTATACCCCAAACATCAAAAAGCTCCACTTCTAAGATGTTTTTCAATGGCATTTCATCTCTTCGGCTTATATTTCCTATTCTTTGACAATTATCACAATTCTGCATAAAATCTGTAGCATCCTTGAACAATGTTGGCCAATAAAACCCACTCTATAAAACTTTAGCAGTGGTCTTTGCTGGTCCTAAATGTCCTCCATATATGCTATCATGGCAATGACTTAAAACTGAAGAAAAGTTAGTATAATCTATAGATCTTCGAATAATACCATCAGCACATACCTTAAATAAATAAGGTTTATCCCACATAAATGATCTAATATCTTTAAGAAATTTCTTCTTCATTAGAATCTAAATCAGAGGGTAAAGTATGGGTAACTAAATAATTTGCAAAGTCGGCATACCATGGACTAACAGCATGTTTAACAGATATAAGATTTTCATCTAGGAAGAGTTCGTTAATATCCCCAGTTTCACCTATAGGTCCCTTATCATCTTCTAAACGAGATAAGTGATCAGCTACGGTATTCTCACTTCCCTTTTTGTCCCTTATTTCTAACTCAAATTCTTGTAAAAGAAGGATCCACCTAATTAATCTAGGTTTAGCATCTTTCTTAGCAAACAAATATCTCAAAGCAATATGATCTGTATAAAATATTACTTTAGATCCAATCAAATATGATCTAAACTTGTCACATGCATATACGATTGCTAACATCTCTTTTTCAGTGGTAGTGTAATTGAATTGTGAAGAAGACAAAGTGTGACTCGCATAATAAATTGCATGCAAATTCTTTTCATACCTTTGACCTAATACACAACCAACAGCAACATCACTAGCATCACACATCAATTCAAATGGTAGAGACCAATTTAATTTTAACAATTATGGGTGCCGAAACTAATGCTTGTTTTAAAGTGTTGAAGGCTTTTAAATAGTCATCAGAGAAATCGAACTTCATATCTTTAACTAATAATTTAGTTAAAGGTTTAGCAATAACTGAAAAATCCTTAATAAACCTTCTATAAAATCTAGCATGGCCTAGAAATAATCTTATTCCCTTAACATTTATGGAAGGAGGTAATTTCTCAATGATCTCGGTTTTCGTTATATCTACATGAATTCCCTTCTCTTATGACCTATAACTATACCTTCATTAACCATAAAATGACATTTTTCCCAATTCAACACCAAATTAGTTTCCTCACATCTAGCAAGTACTTTATCTAAATTTTCTAGACATTTTTCAAATGAATCTCCATATACAAAGAAATCATCCATGAAAAATTCCATAATATCCTCCACATACTTACTAAAGATAGCTGACACACACCTTTGAAAAGGAGCCAGAGCATTGCACAACCCAAAAGGCATTCTTCTATAAGCAAATGTTATCTTGGTCATCTGGCTTAATATGAATTTGAAAATATCCAGAGAATCCATCGAGAAAGCAGCAAAATGCATGACCCGATATCCTTTCTAACATTTGATCCATAAATGGTAAAGGGAAATGGTCTTTCCTAGTGGTTGGATTTAATTTTCTATAATCTATGCAAACTCTCCATCCAGTTTTTGTCCTAGTAGGAACTAAGTTACCCTTTTCATTTTGAACTACAGTGATACCTCCCTTTTTCGGAACACATTGAACAGGATTGAGCCATTCACTATCTGAAATCGGATAGATACTTCCTACATCTAGCAACTTAATAATCTCCTTTTTAGCAACTTCCTTCATGTGAGGATTTAATCTTCTTTGCCTTTTTATTTTGGTTTTACTATCATTTTCCAAATTTATGGAATGCATTACTTTATTAGGGCTGATCCCTCTAATATCAGAAATTTGCCAACCAATACTCCTAATTCTACCCTTTATTGTTTCCAATAACACTTCTTCCTGTAGTACAGATAACTTACTAGAAATGATAATGGGTAGGGTATTGTTGCTTCCTAAAAATGCATACTTCAAATGACTAGGCAACTGCTTCAATTCTACTAAGGGTGGTTTATCTATAGAAGGTGGTATAGGATCATCTTCTCTAACCAATTTTTCGGTTTTAGAGGAATATTCTAAATTTTCAAGGGATTCGGATGTTGACTCTTCATGAGATGTAACATGACATATTTCATCTACGCATGTATCAATTAAGTTATCAATCATGTAATCTCCGCAAAACTTATCCCAATGTATCTTAGCAAACATTGTAGACACAAAATGCAATAATAAACAAATATAAGTTAAAAACAAAACATAAAAACATACCGTATCTCCAGCTTTTTGATCTCTAAGAACGCACTTGCCTTCCCCTGCTACGGTGCCAAAAACTTGATCGCAAGGTTTTGACTTTACTAATTTAGAGGGCTTATATTCGGTGATGAAGCCAAAAACCTTATTCCCCACTTCTCTACTGATAAGATAAAAGTTCAAAATACGAATAGGTGTTGTCAATACCGCTTATCTAAATAGAAAAATGGTGACCACTGCAAGTATACAGTTTCGATGTAGTTTTAAAAGATATCGATCCCACAAGGAAGGAATTCGGTTCTAAAGACCAACTAGAGTTACAGAACAAATGAAAATAGGTAATTTTTATTGGAGGATTTAGATGATAGATAGATGAATAGATAGATGTATGAACAGATTAAAGAAGATGTAAAATATATAGATATTCCCTAAGAATAAGTTTAACGGAGAAAAAAATGCAAAATCATCAAGAATATTTTGTACACTAAATAACTTCAACAAATAAGGTTCTAGACGCCCTAATATTCAATAATTCACCGCAGAGCAACACATGAGATGACTTTTCTAACTCTAGGGTAAACAAATTATGACACTTATAAGAACCTGGATAACAATATTACTATGCTTAGTACGGGTCGCTCTCACATAGCCATATTTAGCAAGTTACCATTCCAAAATTGTTGGCTCACTAAACAGCATTATAATCACAGATCATGTGACTATACACAATCTTGTTAACCCCGAAATCACTCTTAAAGTTAACTCAAAAGCATATAACTTGATTAATATAAATGACGCAAGATGAAATACTCGTTATGACACATAGACATATCATAAACTTCGAAATAGAAAGTATAAGTAGAAAACATAGTAAAGTTATAAGGTATGCAAGTGAAAGCTAAAGTTGATCAAATAGTATCCACTCTTTAATGGGAGTCGTCAATTCTCGCAATTCCTGCTTCTACTTTGAATTTGGTCTCGACTCGTATAGAACCTCCTCTAGGATGCTATTCTTTGTGAATTTCGAATAAAAGAATGTTGAAGAATGAAAACTTTTATTGATAAGTGCTTTGAAATTACAATCATACAACAAAAGCTTGAATTTGTGTAGAAATATAGTGATCGAAATAGGAATCAAATCACTTATATATTTTTCTTGCTAAGACTTTGAACGTAGCGAAATCTATATAATTTCTACTCTCTATCTATGCATACACGTCTAACATGTGTCACACACTATCAATCCACTCTCTTCTCAAAAATGGTTGAGTTTGAACCCTATTTATAGAGTACGAAGGGTTGCATCTATACAAACGAAGAGTCATGTCCATTGGCAAAGAGTTGCATCACTTCAATATGATTGGATGCAAAGATTCATCCTCACCCATAATGGAAAGGCACCTTTTCATGATTGGTTGACTTCCAAAAGGTATCTTTTCAGTTGGTAGTTGATGGTGGTTGATCGTTGTTATCTGGCGGTTGGTAGTTGATAAGAGATAATAAACAACCGTCACAAGTCGCGATCGTGATTTACATGTCACAATCGTGACTAATGGTTGATAACTTTCTATTTTGAAGAATAATAAGTTGCGACCGTGAATAGGTGTCACGATCTTGAATTGCGATTTTCTTCGAAATTCTTCTTGCAACTTTACTGATCTTCGATAGCTTCAATCCTAAGCCAAATCCTTGTGTTCCACGCATATTTTTGTACCTTTTTCAGTCTTTTTACATAGAATTCCACTTTTGATCATTTTACTCCCAAGATTTACCTAGTTTCTGCATTTGCATTAAAAACAACTACATACCACATGAAATCTTTTATATGAAGTATGAAATGAAACAAAACCACATCGTTTTATGATTGAAAATGTCATGATAATAAGTGTAAATATACACTTATCAAGGTCACAAGCGTGAAATGTTAAAATCCAAAAACTTTTCACTTTTCTTTTATTTAAAACGACACTAACTAAAAAACACACACAAAACAAAATAAAAATAAGAATATACTACTATATATATTTATATTGGAAAAGATAAGAGATTTAAGTGCCAATGGAGTTTCCCAACTCCTTGACTTCATATTCATGGATGAAATCTAACTTGACAACTTCTTAAATGCAAGCATCGATCAAGTCATGTTTCATGCATATGTCTTCATCCATTGGATATTTATAAGCCTTATCCATATTAAATTCAACAGTATCGTCACCTATCCTTAAATTAATTTTACCTTCCGACACATCTTTTAAAGCTTTACCGGTATGCATAAAAGGTCTTCCTAAGATTATAGGGCTTTTTTCATCATATGCTAAATCTAGCACAACAAAGCCTGTTGGAAAAACAAACTTATCCACTTTAACTAGCACATCTTCTATTATGCCATAAGGACGTTTAATAGACTGGTCGGCCAATTGCAAGACCATATTTGTCCTTTTAACTTCATCATCAAGCTTTAACTCTTTGAAGATTGATAAAGGCATAAGATTTATAATAGCCCCAAGATCACATAAACATTTTGGAAAGGAAATATTTCCAAGTTTACATAGTATTGTGAAACTTCCCGGATCTTTAACTTTAATGGGCATTGTAGCAGTTATTATTTTGCTACAATCTTCAGTAAAAGATATTTTCGATATTCCTTCTAAACTACCCTTACGAGATAAAAGTTCTTTAATAAACTTACTGTAGTTTGGAATCTATGTAATGGCTTCAACGAACGACAGATTGATTTCTAGGACTTTAAGTTTGTTGATGAACTCGGTGAATTGTTTATCCTCATTCTTCTTCTTCATTCTTTGTGGAAATGGTGGTTGAGGGGGATTAACCTTTCCGGAATTAAGTTGTTCATCCACTCCTGCTTTATCATTGGATTTACTCGGATAATTATTCGGCACTTCAACCAACATCATTAGCAAGTATACCCGAAGGATCTAATTTATCTAATAATTTACCACTACGAAGGGCTATAGCATGCACATTTTCCTTAGGATTTCCTTCTGTGTTACTAGGTAAATTATCTTTTCCTCTAGATGAAATAGCACTAGCTAATTGACCAACTTGTATCTCCAAATTATGAATAGAAGATGATTGATTCTTAAACATCTGATCCATCTATTTTCTAACTTCTTGTAACATTCCTCAGTCTCTTATTGCTTATTACAAACCCCTTCCAGAAACTTGTCTATCTTACTGGCCAACTAGCCTATTCTATCAGTACTCTGATAATTTTTTTGTTGATTATCACCATACTTCCAATTAGAACTCCTATAATTATTTCCATTATTGCCATAAGAATTCCCTTAACTTTGAACATAACTTAATTGCTCCCCTACATATGGGTTAAAGTTACACTCAAAAGCAGTGTGTCCTATTGGCCACAATTTTCACATGTCAAAGGGTTACTCTTACTTATATGCATATTATCCAGTGTTTTAAAAAGCGCTAGGCGCTAGGCGGGAGCTAGGCGCAGGCGGGGCCTAGGCGGATTCAATTTTTTTATTATTTTAATATTTAATAATACATAATAATTATTATAATATAAATACTAATAGTCTAATACAATA
>CATIWQ010607750.1:0-23774 GCA_949673415.1 Euphorbia schlechtendalii | reverse complement strand
TATATATATGCATATATACATATATATACACACTTAACGTGATGAAAGGAGTGTATTGTACTACTTACTATTGCAATATCGGATCAAATCACAAGCACTTGACGTTTTGAGTATCGAGGGATCTATGCCTTTGCTAGAAAGCCCATTTAATCATCTAGAGTTACCAACTTCCATATCATTCTTGAACACTGCGTCCAAAGATTCCTCAATGGAAAGCCAAGTTTAGGTTAACTTATAGCGGCTCTATACTTTGGGAGTATATGAGCTCACACACTTTGGGTTTTTACCAGACTAAGTAAAGAACTTATAGACCTGGTCTATGCTGAGAATATAAGGAAATTCGAAATCGTTGGATGGATTATTACTTGGTTAGACCAAATAATAATTAAAGGATTTAAAGAGAGGAGTTGGAAAATTGCATGGTGCGAAGCAAGGGAAATTTTTCTCAGTGCGAGTGGGCCTTGTGAACACGGGATGTTCACAGATGGAGCCTGCAAGGCTTCCTCGCGAGAAAAAATTTGCTCGCGGGCCTCTAGCATGCGTTGGCACAAGGCCAATGCATGCTAGTGGGTTGGAGGACCGCAAGCTCTGCTAGGCAGCGCTTACGTTCAGGCCCACCAGCAACCCACAAGCTAGGCTTGTGGGACAAAGGCATACTGTTTGGGCTTGCCTTATGGAGGAAGCACATAGCCCGTGCAAGCGAGCTGTGCGGGCGGCTTGACTCGTGGAGCTTGGAGCTCTGCGCGGTCAGCCCGCTTTATGGGATCGGAAGTCCCATCTCACATTGCTAAATGAGGGGAGCATTTTGCTCCCCTTCCACTATAAATAGTGGCCTCCTCCTCCTCCTTTCATCACTTCAGCTTAGCCTTTCTTTTTGAGTTTTGACATCTTTACATCATGAGCTTTTTGCGAGTTCCTCCAAAGGGAAATGCACACATCAACTGGTAATGCTCTTAACTTAGATGCTAGGTTTCTTTTATTAAACCTATTAACATCTATGGAATGTTTCAACTTAGATTATATCAATCATGGTATGCTTAGGAGATCCTTTAGGGTTAATTTTTTAGTTTTGAAATTCCACCAGGCAAGTTCGCATATTCAATTATTGCCTTAATTGACCATTAGTGGTATCAGATCCTGCCTTATGCTATGCATAATTGATGATAATATGTTGAAATGATATTTTCTATAAATTGATTAAAGTATGTTATGCATGACTTAGGATTTAATTCTTATTATAGAAAATAATGTGATAACTAGATTAAGATTTTGCTCAAACTTAGTCTAGGTGATTATTATATAAATTAACAATGTTTTACCACACATGTAAATGCTTTAAATTGAGGGTCGTCCGGTACTTCACTCGATTAAAATAATGAAATCTTTAAATCATAATTTTCTATGGTACAACAAATTGAAGTGTCTGTAGTTATATTGGCAAGGATTTGACTTGGTTGCTCATTCTCTTTGAGGGGGCCTCTCCTACCAGAAATCTTCATCGGTATTAGGTTCAAGCATACCTAAGGGACTTTTATGACTTAGTTGATTTCTAGTACGGGAATTGGATTCTGCATATGGTTTTACATCCATGGTTTAAGTTGTTAGATTAAAACTTATAGACATAGGTGCAAGAACTTTGTTTTTTTGCATGTTATGTGGAGTCTTTGCATGATGGAATGATTATGATGTACCAGTCTTGAGCATGTTTCCTTAGATTAATAATTCCAAATATCCTGGAATTATTATTATCATAATCATATCCATCGTATAAGTCCTAGACCAGGATGAGACCAGCTGCACTAATAAATTCCCTACAACAATATTAAGGTGGTAAATTATCTTCTCGTCATAAGTCATGATATGAACCTTATTAGCGGATGTAAGGACTTACACAACATGATTTCTCTTAACATGTGTTTGGTCATGAAACTAGATGGGGTTAATTCCTTAACCAAAATGGGTAAGTTATCCATGTCAGTGTAGCTATTGCCAAATTGGAGACATATTTGAGCATTCGTACAATTAGGTGCGCACATGTCGAGAAAGAGAAATCAAATGGACTAGCAATTGCATGAAATGCAAATGGATGGGTTCTAACCATGGTCATTTGTTATGGCTTGACCTTCTATAGCGGGGGTTATTATGGATGGTCTATGGATGCTACCTAGTAAGGAAAATTGTTTAAACTAGATTCCCCGAATTCAATAGAAGGGGCTATTTGAATGTCGATAAAATAGTAGGAAAGATGTGTTTAATTAAAGACCTTATATTAAATGCAAGTACATATACTAATGTCTGAACAATTTTTATCTTAAATCTAGGTTGAATATGATAACTAATGAATATACTCGTATTGATATCGATCCCCTTGGCAACATAAAGTATGATGTCTACAACTTCAATGAGTGGTTTGGTACTATTAGAGGAGTTCTTCAGAACTACCAACTACATTATGTTATAGATGATCCAAGTTCCAAACATCCAAGAAAGAATGCTTTTGCATGTTATATGAATGTATAAGGGAAAATGTGAGTTTGTTGCTAAGTTCATGTTAGACAACATGCTCTAAAAGTACGCATACGTGTACAAAGGGTTAGATCTTACAACCATGATACATCATCTTAATATAGTGGAAAGTCTAGAAGACATATTATTCCATAATCAGTTATAGGGAGACGACTCAGTAGTAGAGTTGGTTATATACATAAATGACAACTCTAATCAATTAAGGGAGTTGGGTGTTATGTACAGTGAAAAATCCTTGAGAGAAATGGTATTGAGGGTGTTGGTCCTTAGACAGTTTGTAAACAACCGCAAAGGGGGGTGAATGGGAATCTTGGTTACTTTTTAGGATTTATAAAAATTTGTTTAGCCAAGTTAAGTTTTTATATACATATTGAGTATGCATGCTGAGTTGCGATATAAAAACTTTATAAACGCTCAGCTTTGCTGGTACAGTTTATCTACAATCTCTTGTTGAGTACTTGACTCATCTTAGGATTGGTTGTTTAAGAAAATCACTAAACAGAGATAAAATGATGTATGAGCAAGACACTGTAAAAGTTAAAAGCACAAGTTTAGAACTTCAACACCTAAATTTTATCCTAGTTCGGCCTCGAGCCTACCTCCAGTCCCCGGATACCTTTTTCAAGCTTTAATCCACTAGTGTTAGTTCCTTACTTAGGCGGAGTAGCCTTTTCAACTGGTAGACACACTTTTACAGAAAGTACCTTCCATTCTAACTACCACTCAACTCAGTTTGGAACCCTTCACAAACTGACACTTAGATTTGAATAAAAGATTGCGGACTGAATTCAACTTATAAAAATGTTGAATCCTTACAATGTTAAATCTAAGTATTTCTCTCTATTACAAACATATTTGGAATTGGAGTTTGTTGATTGCTTGAGTTTGGAATTTCTTGAAGCTAGGAGTAATTTCACAGAGTTTCAGCTCTAAAAGAAATTCAAGGTGATTCACCAAGTTTGAAAGTTTGCTTCAATCTTATATTTATACTTGAAGCTTTGTGAAGTAGCTGTTGCAAAATTTTCGAGGTTGCTTATCTTCAATTTCTCTTCTCTTCATATCTTTCAGATCTTCCCGTTGGAGACAGATTCTTGGATGTTTAGAGATAGAAATTTGAACGTTGAAGCGTGAAAAATTCCATTGACAAAATCACATTTATCTTCAAGCAATTCGGTTTGAGAGAGGTATGTGAGAATGCAACATGGAATCTTCAGGTTTGTTAACATTGCTGATGTTGGCAGAGTCATGCGGAGACACTGAGAAACTGTGCATGTTAGAAATTCCTTTTATCTTGGACTTTAGTGAGGGATTACCGATATTCTGTACTGACACCTTTTGTCTTGTGAAGACCACTAGAAATCTTCTTTAATTTCAACGCTTTTTAACTTTAAAAGCAACTAAAGAATATTTTTTCTCTCACAGAAATAGTTAGTAACATATGTGTCATTTATTTCTCTAAGTGTCAAAGAAAACAACTTTTGATAAATAAAAGCTAACTCAGCACAACTGAGTAGATATACTTCTAAACTACATAGTTTTCAGCACAGACTCAGCTTTTCCTACTCTAAGCCATAACTTAATTAATTACTTAGCAAACTAAGTTATTTTCCCTTGAACAATCTCTAGTCAGCTTCATTAACTAAGAGTATACTTAGTACTCAATTAATTTCACTATCCTAGTCAGGTTGCTATTTCTAAAACATTAAAGTACTATGAGGTAGCAAACTTGGGTTCTACAATCTCCCCCATTTTGGACAGATAGCAAACTAGGTAGTAGAAGAAGTTAATTGAATAAGTAGTTTAGAGATATCGAGAATATCTTGAAAGTGATGTAAGACTCCATTGTGCTGAGTGACTTTCCTTAGTCAACTTGAACTCCCCTATACTGAGTGAGTCTTCTTCAAGTAGCTCAGCTCCCCCATATAGAGAGGATTTTTCTTCACTTTGGGACTTCATCTTACTTCGACCTTACTTCAAGGTTGGTCTCTTGTATGAGGTCTTGCATAACATTTTCAATAAACAGCAGAAACATACATACAGCATAAGATAAAGTTAAGAAGATCTTAATTTGAGGTTGGAACTTGTAACTTTTTATTAATTCAAAAATTGACTTAGTTAGTCCATTATTTATGTCCTGAACTAAGATTACACTACTAAGTCCTATTATAAGTTCTAAAAACTACAAAGTACATGGCCTATACTACTTTCTATGCATAGTTGAAGATGAGCTAGTAGTCTTATCTTGATTAGTCTTTGGATGTTGCTGCTGAGGAGGCTTGTTATGAAACGGTTGCTTTGGAAGAGTTCCCTTATTGAGATTCACCGTGCGGAGAGCATCTTCAACTACCTTCTCCACCTTTGTTATCTAACCTTGCACAATTTGTTCAAAGCATGTATTGAAGGCATCGAGGATAGCTCTAAAGTTTTCTAGCTGGCCTATGATTTACAGGGAAATCTCTTGCTCCAGTTGTTCTTTGGCCTTAGTGGAGAGAAATTCTTGATCGTTAAGCTCATTGAGGAGAAGATGCTGACATCTGGAGAGGTTCACAATCTGGTCAAATCCTTGACACGTGAACTGTTGAAAGCATTGAAGAAGGCCTCGGAAGTCCATTGTAATAAGTGTTATCTTCAGTTGCGGTTCAATATCAAGAACTTTGGGACCAATAGATGATATACACTTTGCACTGTAATCAATGTCCTTTGCGTCCATTTCGCCCATCTTCATCAGTGTACTAATATTCTTTTGCAGGTCTTCCACCTTTAACTTGATGACATTCAGCTTTATGTGAATAGTCATACCAGTTTTAGGGAACAAAGATTCTATAGTAGATAAACTGAGAGTAGGCATGTCTGGAAAAATCTTCCCCATGGCAGAGACAAGGAACTTCTACGATTCGGAGACTTTCTCTGTTATGTGCTCATTGACTTCTAGCTGGATGGTGTCCATTTTGGTGTGGAGAGAGAGTCAAGATTGATGATAGGGGCCTTATTCATCTTAGTTGACATATCCTTCAACAGCTTCACCACTTCATCTTGCTTTTTGTCATGGTGCAGCAAGAATTTCGATTGAGCCTCAACCAGCTTTGCGATGCTATGGCTAAAGTCCTTTGTTATTTCTACCTCCTTGAAGACGTTCTCGATCTTGTGATCGATCAGCCTTTTTATTTTGGCCTGCTCCTCACCCAGTTTATAGATCTATGTCACTTGAGTTACCATATTGGTACTCAAGATACTCAGTTGCTCAGTAGCAGCATCCACACTACCCTTTACCTTTCTTGCAATAGCATTAGCCATTGTAGTAGGTGTGGGGATAGTAGTGATTGCTGCCTAAGCTGGGCTCCAGAATCCGTCAACCCAATGAGAATTAGAGGCATCTTATCCACCAAACTTTTGGCACTCTCTTTTGCCAAATGATTTTGAATAGCTAACAAGCTACCTTGGATTCTCTCAAAATCCTCGAAGTAGAGAGATTCGTTGGGCACACTTGTGTGCTGTTCAAACTCAGGTAATTTTACCTTAGGTCTGGAGGACAAGTTTGTCAATTCGTGAGCAAGTAGCATTTTTCTTAGTGCTTCATCTAACTCAACAGTTGTCTTGAGCGCATGGAATTTCTAACTCTCTGATTTCTGCTAAGAAAGATGCATTAAATCCTCGAGGATCGACTCTCTGCTGTGTTTAGTTACTTCACGGGCTATAAAATTTAACTCAGCTATCTGACCACTTGCTTTTCCCTATTGAGCGTAGTTCTCAGCATATTGGGAACTTCCCTAACTAGAGGGGTTAAGGGGGTAGAGGATGGGTTTGAAGAATAGGGTGGTTTAGAAAAATTTACGGTTGAAGAAGTTAGGGGGATTTTTTGGTTGAGTGAAATAGAAGGTACAATGGATGTATGAGGAATGGTTTGAGGTTGAGATTGTATAGGAGAAGAATGTGTAGAAGGGTTATTTACGGGTGAAGAATTTGGACAAAAAGAATCATGGCTTTTTTTGGGTGAAGAAATATGAATAGGAGAGTTTTGGGTATTAACAGGAGAGGATGGAATATGGATAGGAGAATGTACAGTATTGGAAGGAGGAGAATTTATAGAAGGTTTATTAGTATCTACAGGAGTAGAAATTGAGGGAATTGAAGGTTTTACAAGAGGAGGGATTTGAGGATTTACAGAAGATGAGGGGGTACGAATTTTAGGAATCTCTTGGTTGGCTATTTAACCCAAGGATGGGTCAGCTTGAGGTTGCTCATGCTAAGTCGATGACTCCTCAACATGAGTGAAAGAGGGTGTGGGGATGTTTCCTGGGGATCAAATTCCTCGGGAATTAGGGAAAGGGTGTCTCCAACATCCTCCTCACTACTCACCACCTGCACATTACGTTGCAAGGGCTTATTAGTGGTAGAACGCTTGTGCTGAGTGCCCTTATCTTTGGTAAATTCTTCTTGAACTTTAGCAGCAATGTTAGGATTCAAAGTGTCCTCTTCTCTGGACTTTTTGGCCTAACCCTACTCTTCTGATTCATCAGAAAACACCATTTTGCCCTTTCTTTAGCACAAGGACTCACCAATCGCAACCACATCTTCTTGTTCCTTCGCCTGCTGCTCAACTTGAATTTTGGCCTCCACTTCTCTTTAGGTGTGGGTTTTGGCCTTCATTTGCCTCCTTTGACACTAGGGCAGAGCAGGGGCCTCATCAACTTTCAATTTCGCAAGGCTTTTCCCCCTAGCCTTGGAGGAAGCAGCCTTCTGCTTGGGAGAGGAGGCGGTGGTGGTGACTTTGTCTAGGATGCTGGATATGGGGGCTTTATCAGAATCATCACTATCATCGACCATAAATCCATCTTCATCCTCCTTCAGGATGTCCACAGGTACTACTATCGATACACACTTTAGCTTGCATTTTTTGTGTGCTTTATTGTACCTAGTATGTACCTGATTGTGAACTAGTTTGTTGAAGTGAGACATTTTGAATCTCTTTTTCATAGTAAAAACTATAACACTGGACTGCCCTAAAAATTGAGCGATGTCCACTTTCACTGCCCTCATAAGTTCGGTTATGAGGTAACCATAGTGATAGACCATGGTCAACTTGGTCAAATGGTGAAGGATCACCGCTGGCCAATTCAGCTTTTTACCCTCTGCCATATGGTAGACCACACACATCTCAAAGTAGGCGTAGCTAATCACAGACCCAGTCTTTGGTAGCAGCAGCTTCACCACAAGTTCATGGCACATTCTCGTGGTCCAGCTCATGCCTCTTGCTGCTATCTCCCTTGATACGTAGTTCACGGGGAGCTCCCAATCTTCAAGGATGATTACGGCTTCTTCGTCACTTATTTTACGGAGCTGAGTGCCTTTGTTGGGCATATTGAGGATGCTCCCTATTAATCTCGCACAGATGAGAGTGGATTTGCCTCCAAAATCCATCATCAGAACATCATCAAACCCTTGGATGGTGTAGAGGTTTGAGTAGAAGGCTCTGATGAGTCCTATGATAGCAGAACCTTCCATCTTTAGAAAAGAACTCAGATGTTGCTACTTGATGATCCTGTGCATGGTCTTGTTTCGCAATAACCCTTCATAGTCCACTTCATAAATGGGACCAAAATCTAGGATAATAGCCCATTCCACCTTGGTGAAAAGGGTTCCCTCTTGCATAGTGAGTTTCTCGATTTTCCCTTCAGCATTAACTAAAATTTTCATCAAAGTAGTGCTCTTGAGTCTGAATGTTATTCTGGTAATCGCCATTTGAGAGGTTTGAAAAAGGATTTGAAAGAGAAGAGGAATTAGAGTTCGAATGCTTTGGATTTTAAAATTCTCTAAAAGCAAGTAACCATCTCTCTTCAACTGTTCAGCTTTTATAAACCTCAAGTGCTCTCAGGGGCACGTGGCACTACCATAGCTCAAGATGAAAATGAACGCTGAGATGAGCATAAGATTAACCGTCTCAGTAAAATGGTGAGTTTTGATAAAAACGGTTCCTATTCAAACATACATGTTTTTGGAAACATAGAGATTTGAAAATTAACCACGAAACAGTTCTCACGCTGCTACTTAAAAATATCGATGGAGTTATCCACATGTCTTCTCAAGGCTTAATCTCAAACACTTAACCAAAATTTTTAGAATTTCAACTTCCTTCTTCTTCAACATGGATTTGCCATACCAATTAACTACCTCAGAACACAGAATTGCTCCTTTGGCAATGGCTTGGTGAAAATGTTAGCGTGCTATTCCTTAGAAGGAACATACTCTAGCTTGACATCTCCTCATAGCAGATGATCCCTAATGAAGCGATGTCTGATGTTGACATGCTTCATCCTGCCATGTTGAACTGGATTTTTGAATAGGTCAATTGCGCTCTTGTTATCACACATAACTTCAAGGAAATTTGACTTTATACCATAATATTCTAGTTGCTGCTTAATCCATAGTAGTTGTGCCACCCAACTTCCTACTACCATGTCCTCAGCTTTAGCTGTACTCAACGTAACAAAAGTTTACTTCTTACTGTACCATGAGATAAGACACTCTCTAAGGAAATGACATCCTCTTATTGTACTTTTCCTATTGAGCTTGTCTCGACCATAATAAGCATATGTGAATCCCCTAGGAGAGAAATCTGAGCTAAAGGGATACCACAGACCTGCTTCTATTGAGCTTTGTAAGTACTTGAGAATTCTCTTCATAGTGGCTAGATGAGATTCTCTAGGATCAGCTTGATAACGAGCACAGTAGCACACATCATACTCTATGTCTGGCTTACTAGCTATGAGATAAAGAAGAGAGCCAATAATTCCTCTATAGAACTTGCTATCCACAGGTTTTCCAGCTTCATCTTTACTTAGGATAATATCAGTGACCATAGGAGTGGACATTGCCTTCGAATGTTCCATGTCAAATTTCTTCAGGAATTCTCTTGCATACTTAGCCTAACTAATGAACAATCCATCTTCATTTTACTTGATTTGAAGACCAAGAAAGAAATTGAGCTCTCCCATCATAGACATTTCGAACTCTCTCTTCATCTACTTGTTGAATTCCTTGCATAGCTTCTCATCAGTTGCTCCAAATATGATATCATTAACGTATATTTGGACTAGCATCATATCTTCCTTTCTTCGACTGATAAACAATATCGTATATACTTTTCCTCTTTCATAACCTTTGCTGAACAAGAAATTGGCCAGCCTCTTATAGCAAGCTCTAGGAGCTTGCTTCAATACATAGAGAGCTTTCTTCAATTTGAAAACATGCTCAAGATTCTTCGTATCTTCAAAGCCTGGAGGCTAGCGAACATAGACTTCTTCTTAAATGAATCCATTCAGAAAATTTTTCAAATCAACTTAGTATGCCACAAGCTGTGCATCCCAACTCAGATATAATCCTCCAGCTGAGGATGCCAAAGATGATGATAATAATCTCTCTATCAACTTCAACAATGGCGAAGATCATCCTCCACCTCAGCATCCAATTATTGATCCTCTAATAGTTGATCCAAGTCTTACAAGAGAGATTAGAGTTCATCACAACCATCTGCTAGACAGCATAGTTGATGATGTTCATAATCCAATGATGACGCGAGGTCAGCTCAGCAGGATGATGAGTCATCCAGCCTTCATTTCTTTGATCAAACCCAAGAAGTTTGAAGATGCAGAAGGAGATGATGCTTGGATGATCACAATGCAACAGGAATTGGATCAGTTCAAGCGCAATGATGTTTGGGATCTAGTTCCTAAGCCTAAAGGGAAATCAATTATCGATACTAAATGGGTTTTCAAGAACAAGCTAGATGAAGATGGCATTGTTGTCAAGAACAAGGCTAGGTTTGTTGCTCAAGGCTACAATCAGTAAGAAGGAATCGATTATGAAGAAACTTATGCTCTTGTAACCTGACTTGAAGCCATTTGAATCCTCTGTACTTTTGCATGTCATATGAAATTCAAATTGTTTCAAATGGATGTCGAAAGTTCTTTCCTAAATGGATTCATTCAAGAAGATGTATATGTCCGCTAGCCTCCAGGTTTTAATGATGCTAAGAATCCAGAGCATGTCTTCAAATTGAAGAAAGTTCTATATGGATTGAAGCAAGCTACAAGAGCTTGGTACGAGAGGCTGACCAATTTCTTGATGAGCAAAGGCTATGAAAGAGGAAAAGCAGATACAACTCTATTTATCAGGCGAAGGAAAGAAGATGTGTTACTAGTCCAAATATATGTTGATGATATCATATTTGGGGCAACTGGTGAAAAGCTGTGCAAGGAATTCAGCAAGCAAATGAAAAGCGAGTTTGAGATGTCTATGATGGGAGAGCTCAATTTCTTCCTTGGTCTCCAAATCAAGCAAACTGAGGATGGAATTTTCATAAGTCAATCCAAGTATGCGAAAGAAGTCCTAAAGAAATTTGATATGGAACATTCGAAGCCAATGTCCACTCCTATGGCCACAGATACTATCTTGAGTAAAGATGAAGCCGGTAAACCTGTAGATAGCAAAGTCTACAGAGGAATTATCGGTTCTCTTCTCTATCTCTCTACTAGTAGGCCAGACATACAGTATAATGTGTGCTATTATGCTCTTTATTAAGCTGATCCTAGATAATCCCATCTTGAAGTTGTGAAGAGAATTCTCAGGTACTTGCAAAGGTCAATTGAAGCAGGTCTGTGGTATCCTAGTAGTTAGAATTTCACTCTTAGGGGATTCACAGATGCTGATTATAGAAGAGACAAGCTCGATAGGAAGAGTATAATAGGAGGATGTCATTTCCTTGGAGAGTGTTTTGTCTCTTGGTATAGTAAGAAGCAAACTTCCATCACGCCGAGTATAGCTAAAGCTGAGTACATGGTAGTAGGAAGTTACGTAGCACAATTGCTTTGGATAAAGTAGCAATTGGAAGATTATGGCATTAAATCAAATTATCTCGAAGTTATGTTTGATAACAAGAGTGCAATTGATTTATGTAAGAATCCAGTTCAGCATGGGAGAATGAAGCACATTAGGCATCACTTCATTAAAGATCATGTGCTACGAGGAGATGTCAAGCTGGAGTATGTTCCATCAGAGGAACAGTGAGCTGATATCTTCACCAAACCATTTCCAAATGAACAATTCTATGTAGTGAGGCAATTAATTGGTATGACGAATCCATGATGAAGAAGAAGAAGTCTGAAGATCTCAAAAATTTGGCTAAGTGTTGGAGATTAAGCATGAGAAGACATGTGGATATCACCATCAAAATTTAAAGTAACGGCGTGAGTTATTGTTCACGGGTAAATTTCAAGTTACGACGTTTTTCAAAATGCGCGTGTTTGAAGTTGAATCGTTTACCCCTAAATTCACCATTTTACTGAGGCGGTTCATTATGTGTTCAGCACAGTGTTCATTCTTAATCAGATGATGAGATTATGACACATATCATGAGAATTGAGATTACCTATAAAAATTGAACAGTTGAAGAAATGGGTCACTTGCTTTCTGCTATTTCAAATTTCCCGAGCACTCAAACCCAAATCTCTTCTACTCTCAATCCTTCTCAAAATTTCAAAAATGGTTAGAACTAAGTCCTCCCTCAGAATCAAAGCAACCACTCCACTTAAGATAATCGTCAACAATCAAGGCAAAACAGAGAAGATAACATTTGACGAGGGAACCTGCCCTGAGAAACTTGAATGGGAAGATAACTTAGACTTCAGTCTAGTTTATGAGGTGAACTATGAAGGGTTGGTGCTGTACAAGACCATGCATAGAGTCATTAAGCAATAGCATCTGAGTTTCTTTCTGAAAATGGAGGCTCTAGCCATTTCAGGACTCATTAGGGCTTTCTACAATCATTTATACACCATAGAAGGCCGTAGTGATGTTCTGCTAATGTACTTTGGGGGTAAGTTCATCCTCATCCACTCCAGGTTGATTGCAAGCATTCTAAACATACCTCATTCAGGCACTCAGCTTCGTAAGTCCGGTGACGAAGACAACGTCATCATTCCCGAAGACTTGGAACTCCTAGTAAACTACATTTCCGGGGAGATTGCTGCTAGCGGGATGTCATGGCCAGCGCGCATGTGTCATGAGCTGGTAGTGAAGCTGCTGCTACCCAAGACAGGCTCATTGACTAGCTGAACTTATTTCAAGCACTGTGTGGTCTACCATATGGTAGAGGGTAAGAAACTTAACTGGCTTGTGATGATTCTGCATCACTTGACCAAAGTTACTACCGTCTATCACTATGGTTACCTCATAACCGAGATAATGAGGGTAGTGAAAGTCGATCTGGGATAGTTTCTGGGGTAGTCCGGTAACTCAGTTTTGCTAGTAAAAAGGACACTTGAAATGTCTCACTTTAGCAGACTGGCTTACAATCAGATCCATGCTAGGTACTCAAAGGCACAACATAAGCGAAAGCTTAAGTGTATACCGACAGTATTTCTTGTGGACATAAGCAAGGAGGAAGAGGATCAGTTTATGGTGGATTATGAGGAGGACACCAATTCAGATGAAGTCCCCATCTCCAGCGTACTAGAGAAAATCCCTATCTCCTCCCCAACTCAAAAGGCTTCTTCCTCTAAGGCGAAGGGGAAAGTCCAGCCAAGTCCAATGAAGCTCCTGTTCAGCACTAGCGTAGAAGGATGCTAGCCAAAACCCGCACTCAAAGAGAGGTAGAGGCTAAGCAATGTGCTGAGCAGTAAGCTGAGAGAAAGAATTAGAGTTTGAGGCCAATGAGTCCTAGCATAAGAATGAGCAAAAGATAGCTACTTCAGCAGAAACTAAGGAGCAAAGCGAGGCCAAGAAATTCAAGGTAGAGGACCAGGATGTGTCCAACATCGTGGAGTTTATTTAAGGTGTTTTTGCCAAGTTAAAGGGAACTCAGCATAAACGTTCTGCTACCACAAGGCCTCTGCAGAAAAATGTGCAGGTGGTAAGTAGTGAGGAAAATGTTGGAGACATTATTATCTTGCTCTCTGATGAGTCTAATCCTCAAGAGGCCAGCATCCCCGCACCCCAGTTCTCTCATGTTGAGGAATCTGCTCCTCAGCATGAGCAACCTTAGGTAGATCCATCATTGGATCAACCCGCCATCCTAGAGGTTCCTAAAAATTCTACCCCCTCTCCTTCCCCTATAAATTCTTCATAACCTTCCAATGTAAATCCTTCTATTCCCTCAGGTTCTACTCATGTAGATCTTGAAACATAAAAAACCTCCTCTCCCTCTTCTTCTAATGTAAATTCCCCTATTCATATTTCCTCTCCAAATACATGATTCTTCTATCCCTTCTCCTATACATCCTCAACAACCAATGGATTTTTGTGCACTCAGAATGGCTAATCTTAACAAGGGTTCTTGTGAGCGGACGACACGGAGCGGTGGGCCGAGAGCGTGCGGGGATGAGAGGCGCGGTCCACTGGGGTGTTTGAAAAGTAATGCACCGGGTCTAGGACCCAAGAAAAAGGTTTGCAAGAGAGAGTGAAAACATTTTTAGATCGATTCAAACCCGAATCCACCGTCTCTTAGTACAGAGTCGCCACCTGGATTAGCTCTTTCCAAAAATTTGAATCCCGTGAGGCTTAACGTCCGAGGGACGGCCCAACAAGACACATAGATTCGAGTTCAGAATAAGTTGCTTATTTCTGATTGGATCACATTAAATTACCTCTACAGAAAACTGTATTTCTTAGTTATGCATATTCACACTTGAGTCTTTTTAAGGTTAAAATGCATGTTTTAACGCGCATGCGGAAAGCAATAAATCAATACATCAACATTAAGTTAATGCAAAAAAATAAATTAATAAATTACAAAACTCGAGGGGTGTAACTACCAGCCTAATCTATTAATTGCAATTTTCGTAAAATTATTTACAATACTTGAAGGAAAATAAATCTTAGGCGTACATCTAACCTGCATCCACAAAGGTTAGCACAAGATATAACACATATGTTCAATTTGATTTTAGTAAGGCCCATGTGGCCTAATTAAAATTTCAAAGGTTTAAAATTGTTATAATAAAAATGATTCATTTTTATTTTTCACATTTGTTAGTCAATTTTATTAATGAAAATGACTGCTTTGCAAAGTAGCGAGGACTGTTATCCGGGAATAAGTTTTATTCCCTTTGTGGGGGTGACCTAGAATAATGTTTAGAAACATAAATCTAGGACAAGCATGCATAACATAGCCATCGTTTGGGTTAACAATGGTAACGAGTCATTCATATCATTATCGACTTCCCTTTGAAGGGCGATGTCGATATGAATGGCCCGAAGGGCTTCCGTTGCTACTTTGAACTTTTAATCAACATATTGATACATTAATAAATCCTTTATAAATCTCAAATAATATTAAATAAGAGGTTTGTTACCCCCAATGATTCATTTCCAAACTCAGAGGGGTCTCAGCGGGTCGTTCTAGGCTTTAAACGATTCAAAACAGAGCAAAACTGAGGAAAACTGGGTTCTGCCAAAGGCAACATCGATACCGATGTTGTTAATGTTAGTATTGATGTTGGTACTGATGTTGGAATGTCATTGCCGATGTTGGTAAGGTCGGTACCGACCTGGACATTCTAGACCTGCAGAAAACACACTAAAAATAGCAGAAACAGCAATAGAAAAAATCCAAAACTTTAAATGATCATAACTTTCTCTATACTTAACCGATTTGGATGATCTTTATCATTCCGGAAAGCTCAAGATGTTTAGAATATGTTAATGTAAATAAAATACTCAAAAATATTTGAAATCATACTGTAAATTCTGGAAAAAAGATTGGTGCGCAAAAATGGAAAAAACGAAAACAAAATGAAACTTCAGAAAGAAAAGCATATAAATTCAAGCATGAACTCTAGGAACTCAAAGGCTTACCTCATAGTCATGAAACCACTTTGTTTCAGGTCCATGAAGTTCTCCGGGAAGCTCTCCTCGTTTCTTTTTGGTTGATTTTGGTTGTTGGTTGATGATTTACCAAAAATATTTGGAAGGGATCCATTCCTTGCCAAAGTATATGTTTTAGAAGGTGTAGTAACCTTCAAGTGAGTGGTAGGAATGTTGTAGACTCTCCATTCAAGTCTAATCTTCAAGTATTTGATTTAACAAACCCGAAATTCTAAGTTTTGGAGGTGAAAGTTTGGTTTTATGCTCAAAAACACTCAAGAACACATAGAGAAATTCTCCCTAATGTTCTTTCTCTTTTACTTGTTCTTAATATGAGTTTCTTCCCCTCATTCCTCCTCTCCTCAATTTCGTGCCTACCTCTTTTTCTTCTCCCTTGCTGAATATGTCCTTTCCTCTGTTTTGAGAGCTCCATTCAATCCAAAGTAAAAAAGCCTATCCTTAGGCTTTTTGTCTTCTTCGCTTTTTTCTCCATCATTGTCCCATCCATGAGCATTATGGATGACTAATTGCAGCCATCAAAATAGTTGATGTGATGGTTGCAATTAGTGGGGCTAATTATTTATTAATTTTCAGACTTCTGCTGCTACTGTCAACATGACATCGGTACCGATGTTAGGGACATCAGTACCGATGTTAGAACATCGGTACCGATAACAATGGATATTTTATTCGACTTTGGTTCAAATTTGGACTTGGTTACTGATGATGTGGTCTAAAAAGATATCTAAGGTTTGTAAGAAACGAGGAATGCTTCTCCCGAGGACCTTTGAGACCCTGTCAAAGTAGAAGTCTAGCAAAGGAAAATATATTACAGCTTCATCATCGAACTCACCGGTGGGGATCCAAATCCTGTGCTCACAGGCTGCCCCTCGTGGGATCACTGCTGATGTGAGATCAGTATGGTCCCACGATTGAAAGAGCAGTGGGGTTTAGAAATGATACCTGCCCAGTCGCGGTTGGCACTCTTTGGGGATGATGGCTGAAAGCTTTCATCTTGGTGCGGCCTCTTTCGGGGATTAGTCTATCAATGCCCCTTGTGAATTGCCCGATTAGCAATGATTACCCCTGGAGGGTTGACCTTTGGTTGGTTGATACCGCTGGAACTTTTGGGGAGAGAATATTTGACCGTGTGTCTCCGTTCTTTTTGTTGAGGACCCATGTGTGCAGGCTATGATAAGTCTACTTTTGACGTGGAATGTAGAAAATCCGCTGATCGAAAAAAGGTCGGTACAAGATGTGAACTATAGAAAGTTCATTGACCGTAAAAAGTCAGAAAAGATGTGAACCGTTATAGGTCCATGAAAGATGTGGACCGTAATAGCTCTACTGATTATAATAAGTTAGGAAAGATATGGACCATAATAGGTCCATGAAAGATGCGGATCGTAATAGGTCCATTTACTATGATAAGTCGGAGAAATGCGAACTGTAGAAAGTTTGGTTGACTGTAGAAAGTTGGAAAGAAAGAGGATTGTAGAAAGTCCGAAAGAAAGAGGATTGTAGAAAGTCCATTGATTGTAAAAAGTTTGAAAAAAGAATTGGACTTAGAAAGTCCGGTGACTGTAAAAAAATCTGAAAAAGAATTGGACTGTAGAAAGTCTGGTGATGGTAAAAAGTGAAAATGAATGTGGATTGTAGAAAGTCCATTGATTGTAAAAAATATAACAAGAAAAGTAGACTGTAGAAAGTCTGTAGATTGTAAAAAGTCTGAAAAGAGATATGGACTGTAGAAAGTCCTGAGGGGTATGTGGACTATAGAAAGTCTGTGGTGGATGCCCCTTGTGAGTTTTTTATGAGTTATCTTTGACCCTTGGAATTGTTGGGGAAAGGATGAAAGCTATGTGCTCCATGCCTCTCATGATACATCGACTGTGGTAAGTCTTCATTGAAGTCCACTATGGGTGGTTGATCATTGCGGTCTGAATTATGTACCCGTTGTGAGTTGAAAGGGTACCTGTAAGAATGAGGAATTTTATTAGTAGATATTGGTGACACGTGTTTTAATTCTTTGATTGAGATAGCCGAAAGCAAAATTTTTGCCCCTTCAATCAAGAATTAAAATATGAGGGTTTTGAGAAATATTTCTTCACTCCCATGATAATTGTGGAAATTTGAGTTTGAGATTTTCGGGGATGTCCTGATGACCGCTCTGTTGTTTTGGGAAGCGTTTGTGATGTTGTAATGCTACTTGAAGGAGGCCTATTTAACAATAGTTTTCCCCTTGTTTTCGACTTTCCTCCTATCGCTATTGTTAAGGAAAGGTATGAAAGGATGATGGACTGTAGAAAGTCCATTGACTATAATAAGTCAGAAAAGATGTGGACCATAATAGGTCCATTGACTGCAATAAGTCAGAGAATGGGAACCGTAATAGGTTTGTTGACTATGATAAGTCGGGAAAGATGCAGATCGTAATAGGTTCGTTGACTGTGGTAAGTCAAGAAAACGTGGACTGTAATAGGTCCGTTGACTGTGATAAGTCAGGAAAATGTGGACCCTAATAGGTCCGTTGACTGTGATAAGTCATGAAAATATGGACCGTAATAGGTCCATTAACTATAATTAGTCAGGAAAATGTGGACCGTAATAGGTCCGTTGATTGTGGTAAGTCAGGAAAGGTGGTAATAGGTCCATTGACTATAATAAGTTAGAAAGATGTGGATCGTAATAGGTCCATGAAAAATGCAGATCGTAATAGGTCCATTAACTGTAATAAGTTAGAAAGATATGGACAGTAATAGGTCCATGAAAAATGCAGACCATAACAGGTCCATTGACTATAATGAGTCGGAAAGATGTGGACCGTAATATATCCATGAAAAATGTTGATCGTAATAGGTCCATTGACTATAATGAGTCGAAAAGATGTGAATCGTAATAGGTCCATGAAAAATGTGAATCGTAATAGGTCCATTGACTATAGTAAGTCAGAAAGATGTAGACCGTAATAGGTCCGTTGACTGTAGTAAGTCAGGATAATGAGGACCGTAATAGGTCCATGAAAAAATGCGGACCGTAATAGGTTCATTGAAAGATGCGGCCCTTAATAAGTCCATTGACTGTGATAAGTCGGAGAAATGCAAACTGTAGAAAGTTCGGTTGACTGTAGAAAGTCAGAAAGAAAGAGGATTGTAGAAAGTCAGAAAGAAAGAGGATTGTAGAAAGTCCATGAAAGATGGGGACCATAATAAGTCTAGAAAGATGTGGACTGTAATAAGTCCATGAAAGATGTGGACTGTAATAAGTCCATGAAAGATGCAGACCATAATAGGTCCAGGAAAGATGCAGACCATAATAGGTCCAGGAAAAAATGCGGACCGTAATAGGTCAATGAAAGGTACGGAATGTAATAGGTCCATAAAAGGTACGGACTGTAATAAGTCCAAGAAAGATGCAGACCGTAATAGGTCCATGAAAGATGGGAATTGTAATAAGTCTATGAAAGATGGGGATCGTAATAAGTCCATGAAAGATGTGGACCATAATAGGTCCATTGATTGTAATAAGTCAAGGAAATGTAGACCGTAATAGGTCCATTGACTGTAATAAGTCTAGGAAATGCGAACCATAATAGGTCCATGGACTGTAATAAGTCAGAAAGCTGTGGACCATAATAAGTCCATGAAAAATGTGGACCGTAATTGGTCCATTGACTGTAATAAGTCAGGAGAATGAGGACCATTGAAAGTCCACCGATTGTAAATAGTCGAAGAAAATGTGGACCGTAATAGGTCCGTTGACTGTGTCAAGTCTGGGAAATGTGGACCGTAATAGGTCCGAAGAGTGTGGACTGTAATAGGTTCGGTGACTATGGTAAGTCAGGGAAGTGTGGATCGTAATAGGTCCGGTGATTGTGATAAGTCAGAGAGTGCGGGCTGTAATAGGTCTGGTGATTGTGGTAAGTCAAGGAAGTGTAAACCGTAATAGGTCCGGTGACTGTGATAAGTCAGAGAGTGCAAACTGTAATAGGTCCGGTGAGTGTGGTAAGTTAGGGAAGTGTGGGCCGTAATAGATCCGGTGACTATGATAAGTCAGGAAAATGTGGATCGTAATTTGTCCGTTAACTGTAATAAATCAAGGGAATGAGGACCGTATAGGTTCGTTGACTGTGATAAGTCAGGAACATGTGGACCGTAATGGGTCCATTGACTGTAATAAGTTGAAAAATGTGGACCATAATAGGTCCATTGACTGTAATAAGTTGGAAAATGTGAGGACTATAATAAGTCCATTGACTGTGATAAGTTGGAAAATGTGAGGACTATAATAAGTCCATTGACTGTGATAAGTCAGGAAAATGTCAACCCTAATAGATCCGTTGTCTATGATAAGTCATGAAAACGTGGACCGTAATAGGTCCATTGACTGTAATAAGTCAGGAAAATGTGGACCGTAATAGGTTCGTTGACTGTGGTAAGTTAGGAAAGGTGCGGAATGTAATAGGTCCATTGACTGTAATAAGTCAGAAAGATATGGACCGTAATAGGTCCATGGAAAATGTGGACCGTAATAGGTCCATTGACTGTAATAAGTTAGATTGATGTGGACCGTAATAGGTCCATGAAAAATGTGGACCGTAATAGGCCCATTGACTAAAATGAGTTGGAAAGATGTGGACCGTAATAGGTCTATGAAAAATGAGGACCGTAATAGGTCCATTGACTATAATGAGTCGGAAAGATGTGAACCGTAATAGGTCCATGAAAAATGTGGACCGTAATAGGTCCATTGATTGTAGTAAGTCATGAAGATGTGGACCGTAATAGGTCCATGAAAAAATGTAGACCATAATAGGTCCATTGAAAGATGCGGCCCTTAATAGGTCCATGAAAGATGCGGACCGCAATAGGTCCATTGAATGTGATAAGTCGGAGAAATGAGAACTGTAGAAAGTTCGGTTGAATATAGAAAGTCAGAAAGAAAGAGGATTGTAGAAAGTCCATGAAAGATGGGGACCATAATAAGTCCATGAAAGATGTGGACCATAATAAGTCCATGAAAGATGTGGACTGTAATAAGTCCATGAAAGATGCGGAACGTAATAGGTCCAGGAAAGATGCAGACCGTAATAGGTCTATGAAAAAATGCGGACCGTAATAGGTCCATGAAAGGTACAGACTGTAATAGGTCCATGAAAGGTACAGACTGTATTAAGTCCAAGAAAGATGTGGATCGTAATAGGTCCATAAAAGATGGGGACTGTAATAAGTCCATGAAAGATGGGGACCGTAATAAGTCCATGAAAGATGTGGACCATAATAAGTCCATGAAAGATGTGGACTGTAATAAGTCCATGAAAGATGTGGATTATAATAAGTCCATGAAAGATGCGGACCGTAATAGGTCTAGGAAAGATGCCGACCGTAGTAGGTCTAGGAAAAATGCGGACCGTAATAGGTCCATGAAAGGTATGGACCGTAATAGGTCCATGAAAGGTACGGACTGTAATAAGTCCAAGAAAGATGAGGACCGTAATAGGTTCATAAAAGATGGGGACCGTAATAGGTCCATGAAAGGTATAAACCGTAATAGGTCCATGAAAGATGGGGATCGTAATAGGTCCAGGTTGGTTGATAGATCTTAGAATTTAGGGATTTGCCCCTAGCCATGTTGCGAGGATTGTTGGATTTTCCTACAAAACAAGATTTACATGTGCAAATATGATATATACATAGTAAAAATGCATGAATGCAACCTTTCTTTGACATTGCATAAGGTTGTCCAGCTGATGCCCCATATTGATAAGGCTACCTCAAGTTGTGGATAAAGTCCTCCTTTAGAATGACGAGGGTCATGGGTTCAAGTCGATGTTCAACTTTGTGGTTGGATCAGAGTCAGGTTCGAGGCCTGAATCTACTCTTGAGTAGATTTAGATGAGTCAAACATTTCTTAACAATCACATCTTTCCCCATATGGTATAATGATGGTGACATTGATCTCTATTTGTGTCATTGACATAAACCCCAAAGTTGATTGTGAGAACTTATATTATTTATCGAGCTTTGAAGCATTGTAGGTTACTTCTTATCGTGATGACCCATGTTACGAAGGAAACTAGATGATACTGGTCCTTAGTTCTACGATGGACGATGTCTATTCCTAGATGAAGATGATGAATTTCATATTTCTTTAGTTCTAATAGACCGCCCTTATGGGTTTTCAATCTATCAAATCTTGCCTGGATTGTCCTTTCAGGTTTTCAAATATACAAGTATGATGTTTATCTACCTGTGATTTTGACTTTTGGACATGAATGCATTCATTGTAATGCACAACATATGATTTTAGTGAAAATATTAATTTCATTGATGAACTTAAATTGGGTACCACCGTTGGTAAACACTTAGGACCGTGACCTCTATTGCTAACTATCCCATGAGGGTTTTATAGCTAGCGCCTCATTGATGCTCTAAATTTTTCCTGAACCTTGCTATTTTCAGTTCGACGAGCTATTTTTCTCAATACATATCAGTTAAGAACGTTGAAGAGTCGTTCTTATGCTTGGCCTTGCAGTTGTGAGCTTCATCTTTTGTAAAAGCTTTTGCTTTCTTGTGACGGAGATGCTTCTGGAACTTTGTCCCAGCTTTGAATTATAATCGTTTTGAGGACTAAGAATTCTTTTCACTTTGTGATGACCCCTTCTTTGAATAGGATCTTTGTGTGGAAACTCCTTTGTTTATAAGCTTTGAGATGGCAAGGCTTTTTTAGAAGATGTGATTACCGTTATGCAGGATGGTGAATGTTACCACCAGCTTTGTTGTTTTTATTCTCTCATTTTCTCTCATAGAGGTCCAAGTCGCATGAATGGTTACCCTTAAAGTTTTTCTCAGTGTTACCCAAGTTAATCTCATGCAATGATGCAACATATACACTAAAAACAACATGTGTATGTTAAAATGAACGCATAGAGTTCTCAAGCAAAACTCAAGTAAAATAAACATGATAAATTGATTGTCTTGTTAACTGGAGAGGCCAATTCTTTATTTTATATATTTATTTTACATGCAAAATGTGAGCTAAAAAGATAAATCCCCGGTAGAATGATGGTTTCCTTTGGGAATTAGGAATGACCTTATTGGGATATGATGATTGGACACCTTTGTATTCCAGATGGAGGGTCTTTGTTCGGATGAAAGAATTGATGTTGTTTGGATTGACTCCTCCAAATATATCGCAAGAGCTAGATCTGACTAAACCCTGACTTGATTCGGCGTATTTGGAACTTTTGACCCAAACCCAGGTAGTTAAACGAGATTGCCGATCCATTGCTGGTGAGATTCTTGATCCTTCTCATTGAAACCTAGAAGAAATTTATTTCATGCATGCGATGTATGGTATTGTTAGATTAAACACATAACCATAAATATGTATAATGTGCATGAAAGGTAAGGCAATGGCTGCAAAACAAGGGGTTAATGTTTATGTCAAACAAAAAGTAAAGACTGTGTGTGCAGTGTTCAAAAGAACAAACAGAGTTAGTAATCAAAATAATGTAAAATAATGAATCCTGAAGGATACCCATGGAACACATGTATGCATGTGATGCATGAAATGGTCACGTACGCCATATGCACGGACAAGAGGTTATGATGTCAGAGGGACATCACAGTGAATGATGAGATGAGAGCTTTTAACATGATCATGTATGCCATATGCACAGACTGGACGCTATGATGTCGGGGAGACATTGAAGTGGATTTGGAGTTGAGATAAAATGAGATTGTTACTTGTGTAAGGACGGAGGATGTTTGGTATGGTTACGTGTGCCATATGTACGGATTGGATGTTATGATGACAATGGCACATCTAAGTGGATTTAGAGTTGAGATGAAATGAGTTTGTTACTCATTTTAGTGTATGACGATTGAGGGTGTTTGACAAACATGTCATGAGTAAGGTTGTGTAGGGTTACACAACCCTAAGTGGTACCGTTGTGATACCAAGCGAATGCTAGAATGATGAGATGATCATATATGAGTATTCAATTGAAGGGTATGATTCAAGGGATGATCTGATCATATATGTACTGTCGTCAAGTTACATGGAAGGGATGAACAAAACTAGGATGGTTTCCAGAGAAATCTATTCCGGTTAGATACTAAAGATTGTGTTGTTTATGACCCTATCTTTTTCCTTTATGTGTTCCATGGGCATACAAAAAGAATGAAAGTAATGAAAAACATAAATTGCGAGAGTGTGCTAAAGAAATAAGAAATCAAACCTTGTTGTATGTAATCCTGCATAAAATTAATGGTTGTGGCCATATGCATAAGATATATAAATAACACCATGTTATGTGTGCATGTCAAACATGTGATATGTATGTTATGTATGGGTATGGCATGAACATATTATGATATATGCATGAC